>CAUYRT010003741.1:0-58715 GCA_963574885.1 Lepilemur ruficaudatus | reverse complement strand
ATTTCCATTTTACATGTTCTGTCACCACAGAGTCAGAACTTCAGAAACATTAGGCCTTGGTGTGGAAAGGTATCTCAAGAAGTGATGTGTTCATAACTCCCTGTGCTTGGTCACGTGAAGTGTTATTGCTGCCCCACCTTGCCAAGTGTGGCAGCCAAAATCCAGAGCCCCCTTGAGACTGGGATGGAGCAAAGTTGAGCAGGGCTGGAGCCAATGCTTCCAGTCACATGCTTTGTGCATAGACAGGGAGAAAGGACCAGAAAGCAACACTGATTCTGTGCCTGCTAAATGTGATGCCCTATGTCAACCTTTCACCTGTGTGCCCTTATTGCTTCAATAACTGTGAGTTTGGTGAAATTATTCTCAGTTGGAAGATGAGAGAAGCATTAATCACAAAATGTCAGTCACTAACCCATATTCATGCAACTAATCATTAAAAGGTCTAGGGTTTAATTCCAGTCTGTGGTCTCTGAAGCCCATGTACCTGCCCATCCCCACATTATATCCATGGTGTCTCAGGGCCCTGGCTTTGCAATTTATTGCCATGTGACTGTATTGTAGAGAGGAATAGATAACTTAATAAGTCTATGAACACTTCTCTTGTTGGCCTGATTTGAAACTCCAGATGCAGCTGTGTGACGTATCTAAAGGACTTAAATAATCTTAGCTCACTGCCCTCATCTGTAAAATGGGGGGAAAAATACTGCACCACCTCATACGAATATTATGAAGATTAAACAAGAAAATGCATGTAGAACACCATTCAAAGCCTTCTGTATAAAAAAGCACTTGGTAAGTCAGTAAGTACTACTACACGTTATTAGCTACTAGCAAGGACCAAAGGAAAAAAAACAAAATCTAGAGACATGTTTTCCTCAGACATTAGAAACAAAAAAGAGACACAAATGAAGGAAATCCATTTGTTAAACTAGCTCAGAGCATATCGCTGTACCCTCTAATTTACAGTCATCTCATATCAAAACCAGTAGTTTTCTGTGTTAATATGACTCCTAGGAAATGATGGACTAATTTAAAATATCATACCCAAGTCTATTCTGCAACATCCAGCCATTCTAATTTTTTAGGTCAGGAAGTTCAAAAGTTAAGATGATCAGGAGGGGGAGAAACACAGAAACTTACCTTTTCCATCTTTCAAACAAGGAAGAGCAGTGACAACTAGAAGAAAAGAGAACAAGTACTAGTCGATTGTTCATGTCCATTATATGACAGGATGTGTGTGTGTGTGTATATATATGTGTATGAAAATATATGTATTAATATGTGTATATAAAAATTTGTCAACAGAGAGACAGGAGGACATTCATTAAAAATATGAGCCCCACAATTACTGAAATAATTGGTCTGATTCTACGTAATTCGGTAGCTCTTATTCATATATTATGTTTCTGCACATGAAGATGTTGAAGGTCATGAAGGGTACATTTTTTTCTCTTCTATCACAACTGGAGTATAAGATCCAAGACCATCAGTTTTCCTAGTGTATGCATTGCTCCTAGCACAGTGCCTGCCACAAAGTACATTTTCAATAAATACTTATTCAATGGAAAAATGAAAAGAACAAATGCGAGCTTTACAATCTTCAGCACACACTGCTAATGTGAAATATTGCAACCAAAAAAAAAAAAATTTGTTAAATCCCAGATTCCACAACAGAATCTTACATGTTTGAAGGAGTCCGGTTCAGGCAAATTTCTTGTCTAAGCAGAGGAAAGCAGCCATACCTTTCCAAATCATGCACCTTCCCAATATCCCCACATTGTACACATGTTTCTAGACATACAACAATGTTAATAAAAGCTAATACCTGTACAGTGATGACTGCTCTGCCAGGCACTATGGTGAATGCTTCTCATGCAATATCTTGTCTTATTCTCCAATAACAGTTAGGTTAGTTGTATTGTGGATGGCCCCATGTTATCAATGAGAAATGAGGTTTAAAGAGTATAGGTAACTTGCCGTGAGCCATACCAGTGAACGGCAGAGCCAGTGTTCCAAGGGTAGTTGTGGGGGATTAACAGAAATAGGACATGTAGGAAGTACTGTGTTAAAATAATTCATAGAGGAAGATAGAAAATGAGTTATAGAGAGAATATAATTCCACCACTGTGTACTAAGAAAATCTCTTCTAGTGTCTTAATTATTCTCAGCAAATGGCCTGGTTTATCATAGGAGCCCAGCATTTCAGCGCAATTCTTTCTGGAGATAGAGAGAATTGAATAAATCCTCTCTGAACAAATCCTAAGGGTAAAAGTTGAATTTATGTACGATGTTTAAAAAAACAAAAAAAAAGAAACACAGACACAAACTCAAAACAGAAGAAAACAGAGTCTAGTTCTTTTTGTACTAGATGTGTTCTTGTCCATGTAAATATGATTCTGGTATTTTATACACTCAACAGTCAATGAGATCTTTGTGTGTGTGTGTGTGTGTGTACTCTAAAAAATGGACTTAAGATACAGGTTTTAGATAAGTTCTAAGAATGAAAATATTACTATAACCATGAATTTATGTTCAAACATCTTCAAGACTGACTTTAATGGGTCTTACTAGTCTTTTTCTTTGCCCCATGGTTACTTTATTCATTAAAAAATAAATGAAAATTACTTATCTCCATGAATTTATTCACAAGGTAAATACAATAATCATTCCTTATAATAAAATTTATACATGTATCCTAAATTATCTCATTCAATCATGATTGTCCGCAAACAAGGAGCAGATTAGTTTTGTTTCCCTTCCAAATCACCTCATTGAATATATAACATGATCACTTTCATGTTCTATTTTTAGCTTTTATCAGGAAAAAAAAATCATCCAGGAAAGAACATTAGAAATCTGTTGTAGAATTACATTAACAAAAGTGTCCTCCTTAGCTCTGATGCCATGAGAAGCCCCTGAAAGACACATATTTTAGAATTTAGTGTCAAGTAAGACACATTACAAAACTGGAACTTCTCTCTTGTATTATATTCAACACCCTCGGTCTTACTATGCTTTTTGTTTTTCCGTAACGAGAAAAATCAGATCCTCCTTGGACGATTAAGCACAGTGGTTATGTTAACTTTGCACTTTGCACATTTGCCTCCTTGGTTTCTTAGCAATAGAAATAGAAAATCAAGGCTGTTTTTATAATCTTACTTTAGTTTTAGGAGAGGCCGTGAATGAACACACTAAATTGGTGAATGAACACATCCATGTTGTATTTCCAAAATCAAGCATTTTCCATGGCACTGTTTCCTTTGCTCTCTCTCACAGTCCCTGGAGAAAGTCAAGGTAACGAACGGTTCAACCCGCATTTGATCCCTGCAGAAACTATGGATCCGAGAGGGCAAAGGCTCACTTGAGAAATCTGGACTGGTGCAAGGCAAAGCTCTTCCCATGTTTTGTTACTCATGGCCACTGTGGGGACTTTGCTACATTCATACTCAGAGCTTTGACACACAGTGAGGCACTAGACCACCAGCCCAGGGCACATCCAGCTCAACCGTCTAGGTATGCACACATCTGCATCCAAGGGGCTCTGAATCACGTGATATCGTGTCTGAATCACGAGTGACCTGAGTGATTAGGAAAAGAATACGTTCTCTTCACTATAGGGCAGCCTCCTTGAGACAGTAACTCACTCATCCCATTCATCCATGTTTCCAGTAAGCCTGGCGTACACTAGTATTACAATAAATGTTCATTGAGCTGCATTCAACGATGGCAAGAAATACATTCATTGTGGAGAATCAAGGTATGTTTGTACACGTTAACCTCAACAGTCTTTAATTATGAAATTAAAATTAAGAAATTTTATCTTATGGTGGTATGTAAAATAAAAATCTGGAAAACCCAAGACCTTAAAACTGCAGTAGCCATAGTGATTCTGTTTTGTGATGAGCTATGCTCTGGCTCTTCAGGTAAACATAATTTTGCCTATTAGGAACTCATTGTCTGTCAGTTAAACCTCGTGTGTAGCAAGATTGAGGGGATTGACTTTGCTTGCCTGATAGAACTTTCCTGAAAAATGTATAATTGTTTTTATTTCCCACACAAGTTAAGTCATCAAAAATGCAAGCTCTTTTTGAGCACTTATCATGTCCTAGGTTGCTAGGTGCTTTCATGTATATTGTTTCATTTAATCCATATAACAATCCTAAAAAAAATGTGGATTTAATATTTTATATTATAAAACTGAAGCTGAGAAAGCTTTAGTAAATGTTTCAATTTTTTTTTCTCCAAAGCTACACCATTTTAATTCTAGAGGGAAACAGCAGGGCATATATGCTTCCATTTAATGTAACAACATTTAAAAAAGATTGATATTTGTTTTTCACTAATACTGACAAAAAGGTCGGGTATTCCCTTTCAAATAAGTATTCTGGGAGTTTGTGTTTATATTTATATACACATACCTTTCTTCACTGGAGGAAAGAGAATCTCTTGATCAGCTCCTCCTTTGTTATTCTCGTGTTTGACGACACACAGGTGCTCCTTATCCAGTGACGTTTCAGGCACAGTTAGCCAGCTAAGTTTCATGTATGTATCGTTAGTCTTCATGGTATCTCCCTGCTGCGATTCCAAGATCTTATTGCCGTCCTTTTCTTTCCAATATACGCTAATAACATCAGGGAAAAAATTCTCAAGAAGACAAAGATGTGTTCCAGCCTTATGGAGATTTGTTTCAGCAATTGGAGGAAGAAAAATAGTGGGCTTGGGGGAAATGTCTCCGTCAAGGTTTTTATCTGTGAGGGGAAATGGAATATCAATTGAAAAGAATTATTAGAGAGACACACACACTGCTTGGTTTGGAACAACGTTGTGCCTAACAAAAGGAAGAAAAGTTGCCATTGAATTAGCGCCTGCCATGTCCTTTCATCTGCAATAGATTGCAAAGATATCATTGTGTTTATTTTACAGTTTTGAAAATTGGATCAAGAAATTAAGGAACGTGCCAAAAGTCACAGCCCTCAAGTGTCAGATCCTGGATTCAAACCCGGGCTTTGTTCATTCCACGTGTGTTGTGATGGAGTATGATTTTCAACTGCCTCATACCAAGGCTTCCAACATCCATGAAAACACTTTTAAAAATCTCTTTTGTTTCATCACAGTGGAGCATGCTTTCAAGGTGGATGGTGGGGGAGAGGGGAGGAGACCAGTAACTTTAATGATCTCTCCACAGATGAGAATCTGGTCCCATCTAAAGCACTTTCTTTCCCATCTTTGTAACTTATGTTCTCTTTGACCAATAAAACACATTCTCATGTTCTGCAATTCTATGTAACCCCACTCTTCATTTAACTGATTCTGGAATGCACCATATTTATTTCCCATATGAATTAATGTCAGGAGGAAGTTTTCCATTTTTAGAAACATGCAGTCACTTGTTTTAATTGGAATCTACTTCCATGTGCACTTACACTCTATCAAGCTGACTGCTTAGCTTCACATGTGTATCCCATGACCAGTCCTGAAGTCCATGGAGTTCTCTTATTTAATTCCTAACTTGATATAACATCTCATTTTCACATCTGCATCACTCCAGGTTTTTGAATGGAGCAGTATTTAAAGCTTCACCTTGAAATTATTCATGATGTCATGAATTTAGAAGCAAAATAACAATATTTCCGAAACTTCTATTAACAATTTTATTTTTTATTTTCATAATCTCTCTTGTGTTAATCTTATCAAATAATACACTTACTAAATTTTTTTTTTGCTTCAGAAAATTGCACAAAAAGCATATTTTATTTTAGAATTTCATTTGAAGTTTAAGCATGACTAAGAATACACCAAGGGTATATTTTTTATACTTGCTTTAATATGAATTTACACCCTTAGTGAGATGGTCTATGTACATCAGCATATCCATATTTTGACTCTCAGTGTCTCCCCCAGAATTTGTATCTACCGTGCGTTCTTTTTGACTGTGCTGGAGTTCCATTATTCTCTTCATCTTAACCTGCTGAATAAAGTGTGTGCGTAATCGGTGTAATGTTAAAAGTTACGGTTCCAGAGTTTCTTGCAAACATACTGTCAAAATATATAACAATGCATCATATGTTTACAAAGATATACTACTTGAATCTGAAATGTTAGTTATACCCTTATCTTTAATCTAATATCTGAATTATAAATGTTTAAACTCTTTCTAATTTGATGTCCAATTGAAGCTCAAGTGCTTTGGGCTAGTTTGAAGTCAGTTTAATAGTACAAGAGGCAGTTTCTTAAGAAAAGAAGAATTGGATTTCTCATTTCAGAAGAAAAGGGGAAAAAAGTCTTGATGGTTTATGCCTGTGTGGCAAAACTTCTGATTTTCATACAAAATCAGTAAACATATACAGCAATATTAATTTTATTACATCATACTATGCTTATTTTAATTTCATACATTTTTCTTTTAGTGTGAATAGTATTTTATTTCTTATAGTAGCAAGACTGTATATTTCTGCAACCACATACTTTTTTAAATTTAAAATGCATGTTATGAAAAATAACATTAATTTTTCAATTGTACATATTTATATAATTTAGTCTCTAATCAATATATTAACAGATCTAACTTTTATCTTAGCAACTTGTATTTCTTCATGGTCATACTTTTGATTCATTGTGCTAAAGAAATTGAAAATCAAATGAAGAACATGGAAATTTTCCAGGCAGTACCACAGCATTCATTGCCTCTTATCACTTTTCCTTAGCTAGAGACTTTGTTTCATTTTTTTTCAGGATGAAATGAATCTTGAGCTTTTATAACTTTCTCAATGTAATCGTTGATGAGGCATTAAACAGCACACTTGGTGACATATGGCAAGTGCCTACATCATTGTATTACATGATTTTATAAAACATTTCTTTTAAAATGTACTTATTATGAATGTTTTTCATGGTTAAAATTTTCTTCATGATGCATAGAATGATGAGTAGAATGACTCTGTTTATTTAAAGAATGAATAGAATTTACATATTTTTATTTAAACATATAAACCTGTCCAATTTATTTATGTATATTCATTTGCATAATCAAATAGTACATCTGAACAAATTGCCTAAGTTGTTTGTATTTTATTGAAATGAAGCAGTATGAATTCCATATAAATTTACCAAAAATCAACTACATTTTCAACTGATAATATAATATTTTAGATCTGCATATGGGTATTTATATGTGTTCTTTATTTATTGTTTTTTTCTTTCATCAAATAGTTATAGCTATTTAATATTTCAATATGTATTTCAGGTTTATGAAAAGTTTCTAACTATATTTAATTGATTTTACATATTGACCATTTTCTGTATGAATTTAAACTTTTTTTTCAATAAATCTGACCAGAAACCTAAATGTATAGACTATAAATTATAGAATCAGTAAATGTTAGTGTTAGAGATGATATCAATTAAGATAAAGGATGAAGATTTACAGCACATACAACAACAAAAATTAAACAGAAACATTTTAATGTAACTTTTCTTGCCAAGTAATGAAAAAGTCTGCTAAAGAGAAAGAAATACATACCTCTAAATTTCAATTTTTTTTTTTCCTGTAGTGACAGGGTCTTGCTAGTGTTCAGGCTGGTCTCAAACACACGGCCTCAAGCGAACCTCCCACCTCTGCCTCCAAAAGTCTAGGATTACAGAGTGAACCACTGTGCCTGGCCTAAATTCCATCTTTTTTTTGTTTTGTATGTGAGTGGATGTTAAAATAACCTTCCATTTGATCAGGTCGAAGTACAGCTGAATCCACTGGAGAATTTCTGCTCTGTAATGTTATTGGCTGAAAACAACTCTCTATAGTGGATATATGATACAATGTTCTCTTTACATTTGAATCTGGAGAATATTTCTTAGGCACCTACTATGTGCTGAACAATGTGCCACGTACTTTGTTCACACAATCTCGTTCCATTCTCATACAACCCTGCTGGCTCATGCTACTATCCCATTTTATGGATTAGAGAAAACTGAGGCCAGAAATTAATCGTCCAAGTTAACTAAGCAGTAAGGGGTGGAGCTGGAGCACCAGGTCTGCCTGACTCCAACGCCCAGACTCTTTCAGAACACCGGTGACCAACAGAGAAGGACATGTGTCCACTCTTGCATCTATCACACACTTACCTGTAATAATAAACTTTGAGCCAAAATGAAACACTTTAATGATATCATTATATATGTTGTATATGAACACGTTAGAGAGTCCACATGTACACGAAGCCAAATCCTATTACAATATTTGCACATTGTCTGTGTTTTCCTTTAGTATAACATTTGTTTTAAAATCTCTCCTAAGATTTCCACATCAAATCCCCATCACATTCCACTTTTCTGTAAATATTCTATTATTCCAATTAAATCATTTCTTGCCTTCCCTCTACTACCTTAGAAATATATTCTTCCAATACCTACTGTGACAAGTGTTGTTCCACTACCGAAGAGTTTCTCATAATAATTCTACCAAGCCACGATCCATATCAAAAACTTTAAATTAATTCAGTTTCCTTGAGTTCTTCAAATCCTAATGGCAATACGAAGGCCTAAGATTCTCAAGAAACCAGGGTTCTGGTCCCGGTTCACTTTGCTTATAAGAAGTTCTGTTGCTGAGCAAATGAAATAACTTAAAGCTTTTGGTGGTCTATTTATCTAAAAACAATGATGTGAATGTAAATCAATTCAACATCACTACCCGCACTGACGAGAAACCAAAATGAAACAAGATAGAAAAAGCAATTTGATTAAAAATGTCATAGAAATATGAGGTTCTATGATGACGATGATCATTATCATTGTTATTATTAGCAATTTGTTTGCTATGATTGGGTTCCAACATGACATTTTAATCTCATAAGCCCAAACTTCGCCCTTACTAATAGAAATTCAACACTTTAGAGCTGCAGTTAGATCCACTGCAATTATGCAGGAAGAATCGTTTCTCTGTTCCTCCATTTGCATTCCATTTTGCTCTAGCATGCCTGGGATTCTCAAAGCCATCATCTCAGGATACCTGCCTTTCACACACCCAGACTCTAATAGGCTACCATTTGTCATATCTGCCTTGTTAAGACAGTTAAAGAAACACCTCTTAAGGTCTAATATCCTCAGCCAGTGTAGGGAAATGCTTCACTTGTGTTGTCCAAAACAAATGGCTCTTTTCCTGATTAGCAGCAAAATATATTTACATTCCAAGCTTTCACCAGCAATTTCAGCCCAAACCGACTTCTATTCAGCTCATGCCAAAGTCCAGGTTGAAACTCCTGCCTTGGCCCTTCCAGGCAGAATGGCCAGAGAAATGGCAGGAGGCCTGGTCCTCACATCCCTCTTCCTGTTGCCACCTTAGATCACTGAATGTTATCTGCATGACCTTATCTACCGAGTGTCCCCATCTGTTCGTGACATTAAGCTCTACAATGCCCACAGCACTCATGCAGCGGTAACATACAATTGTTTAAAAAGCATTTCTTCCATTTTCAAAAATGGATGCTGAAGGCAATGTCCACTTTTCACTTTCCTCCTGAAAGATTCGCGCATTGAAGTCTTTTTCTAATTTTATAAAGGGGAAAATACCACATTTGAAAATTTCAAGTGCTTATTTTTATCAGTTAACAGAAAGTATGTATTCCACTTCCTTTTTATCCTACCCTGGAGCATTAAATTTTACCCTGTGCTTCCTGCTGGATAGTCTCGACTTATTTCTTCTCCTTTCGTTAGAGCTTTTGATCTCCTATTTTCATTTAGTGGTTTAGCTATTCTTGTGTTTTTTTATTTTAGGTCTTCTCCAATAGGCAGCTTAAACAAACAATAGTTTGTGCATTGTAGCATGTTTCTCTTTCGGCCTCAGAAGTTGATTGTTTTGTGACACCTACCTCAGGTAAGACACAGGGACAGAGAACACTTTTGCAAATCCCAGCTCCCTAACAGAGACACAGGCCCAATTTAAACAGTATATTCTGCAAGTGTATACTGAAGAACACAGAATGAGGCTTTCTTTCCCAAAATTATCACTCACAGTGCAGAGATTGTCTTATGTACAGTCTTTGTGTAACCTCTCGTATTAAAAGTTGCTGTTCTAATACTCAACTTCATTCTAAAAATACCACCTGGACAAGAAGATATCAACATGAAATGAACTCAGGTAATGCTAGCTTTGGGGATAGCAAAAGGAAAAAAGCAAAGGAATTTAAAATGGATTTGGTAATCATTACTTGTGGCTAAGGTGTCTGCAGTTTATTTTTAGTTGACACATAGATAGAATAACAGAATAAATGGGAAAAATATTTTCCTTTTATTTTGTGAGTGAAAAGTTGTTTCCTGGGATAAAATATCCAGGCAAATCATCACGCAGGGATTCTAAAATGGATGCTCAGACTTAATATGACTTAGAAAGTTGCTCTAAGGTACATGTTTTCAATGTGTGTGAAGAGTCTGAACAAAATTTTCAATCAAATATAAGGACAAAAAAAGCCATATTTCTCAACTTATAGTTGATTGATATAATTTTTAACTTTGTAGGTATAATCCAATTATGAAATTAAATATTATAAGTAGATATTTGGCTGTTTAAACTAGATCCCTATAAGTTTATATATTCAAGTTGGGGAAAAAAATCTTTTTTTAAAAATTCCAGATACTTCCTCTGGAAAATGTGGTACCACATTGTATTCAGGCAGATAATATTTGACATAATGCATATTACATCCTAATTACTTTTAGAAGCATATACAATTAGTCTTAGTAATATTAATAGAAAGCATTTTGCTAATAGTGACAATTGTTCTGAAGTAAGCTGTAGGTTAGATGGTGGTTAATACATTTATCTGTATTGCTGACTTTATAAAGACCTTTAAGGATTGGCAATTTGAATTCTAGAGAGGGAATTAATATATCTATCATCTATTAGATGCCATTGTGGTAGGTAATTTCCACATTTAATTTCGTTTAAGTCTTACAGCATCCCCTTAAGATAGAAAATCTTTATTATCTTCATTGTACAGATGAACCAGAAATCAGAAGTTTCAAAACTTGCTCAGTTATTGACTAATATTAAGCAGATGAAAAGAATGTTCATGAAGTAGTGTGAAGGGGAAAAAGCCAGATCCATTATTGCCTATCTAGTATGATCTCAAATTAGTAAAATAAAAATAAAATATGCATAAATAAAATGATTGAATGAAAACAGAACGAAATGATAATGAGTGCCAAGATTATATTTCAACTCTTTTTATTTTGATATGTTTTCCCATTTTTCTATAATGAACCAATATTTTATAATTTTAATAAAGCAACCATTGGTTAATCAAAATGTGCTTGCTAAAGGGCAGTGACATGGAAAGCAGTAGCCCCAGGAGTTATATCCAGAACCAAAGTCCATCCCTTTTGGGGCACCATGTTTTCCTAAAAATCACTTCTCAGAGAACGTAAGGATAGCATCTGTCTCACCATTATTCAATGGGATGGCTACAATTCACGTTGAGTCAATTAGACAAAGGAGGGTCAGAAAGTCACTTTCCAGTTTATGAGTTGATTTCTTCAAATGATCTCCACCACTAAGGAATCCAAAATAAATAAGCCCTTTCATTTTTTTCAATGCTTGATCAGCTTTGTGACAATTCTCCGAAAACTTTCATTTCAGTGTATCTAATAGGCTAGGCATATCTCTGTAAGGTGTTCATCCTCATCCACCCAAAATTGTATCTTTAAGGATAACGAGGAATGAACAAACTTATTGGACTGAATTTAAAAGCAAACAATAAATAAACACAGCTTATGTCATTCCTAAATATAGCCACACAATGAAATATTCTGACATTTACTATTAGCCATCCTGTGACCAAATCCCTAAATATTTAATCCTTATGTGACCAAATGACAAGGTTAGCAGATACTTTTTTCCCTTTTTTCCATTGGTTATTTTTAGATTCGAATAAATGAAATATCTAACCTAATCTTGTTTACATTTTCAAAGGAGAGACCCGAATGGATGGCAAAGTCCTCATCCTTTAGGGATCCATGGTGACGCCAAGCTCCCTGTTATGGTCTCCCAGGCCAAAGCAGGAAGAGTCCAGCCTCCTAAGACCTGGACCAAGTCACCCCACCTCTCTGAATATCCCACCATAATTAGTGACCAAGGCAGGGGGGAGTTCTGAGCCAGCACCCACATGCCTGCCTCTCCTTCCTACTTTACACTGCAGACGTTACAGAAAACATACCTGTGACGATGAGCTTTGTGCCAGTGCCGAACATCTTGATATTTCTGCCATTTACCCACTGCCTGAAAAGCCTTCATAAAAATCTCTCTTTGTGCTTGCTTTAAAATTGCACTGATATTTTTGTCAACGTGTATATAAATACATACAAATTGGCCCTGATGACATTCAGCCAAGACACAGCTCAAACAAAATCACAATAGATCTGAATGCAATCAGGAATTTAAGAACTGACCCCACTCTGCCTGGGAAGTTTGGGTTCTATCTGTTCTCTTCTTCCATCACACAGGCTGGAGAGTCTGATTTTATCTTTTCTCATGATTTTGCCTGAATCTTCTCAATCTCCTTCCTTAAAGGGTTTTCATGTATGAAATAAGTTCTTTGTCTAGAGTGTAATTTAGAGTAAATTAATATTCCCTCAATTTTCAAAGAGAAACAATAGGGGTCTCAGGTTTGAACATTTAATAAGTGTATAATCAATATGTTTTGGAGGTTCTCTTTTTTTTGATTCATATGTATGGAGGAATGACTATGGGGACTGATTTTAATGGAAATTCTTTGCCAAGTCACTATCCACAATGGGCAACTTCCCATTAATAGTATAACAGAGGAGTTGTTATGGAATATGAATTCTTGATGATGATCTCTTAAGCTATTTACTCATTATTGCTGAAAGACTGCTCCTTTTTTGACTTAAAAATACCCTTACAGCTTCCAGAGCACTGAATTAAAACCCTAAGCTGCTCATCAGAGGATCCTAGGCAGCTCTGAGTTACACAATTACTAGTGCAATTAGTATAGCTGTAATAGCTCATTTACCAGCTTCAGTATTTCTGCATATTTGATACCAGTACAGAAATAAAATTGAGTGGAATGGTGTCCAAATGACTCATTATTCTATAGAAATACCCTAAGAATTATATTTTAAATATTTAATAAATACATATTCAATATGAATTTTATGATTTTTGGTGGGGAGAGAAGTAATTTCAGTGCTATGATTAGAAGCAGATTAAGCATTTTGTTCATTTATAAGTAGTAATACAAATTGTGAGCTGTTACCAATTAAATAGTCAGTTAAAGAATCTACTTAAAAGATCAGGCTACAGAAGAGGAAATAGAATATAAACACCTGACTTAATGTTTCTAAATGTCACATAATGGTCCAGACCATGCACTCTGGAATATACCAAGTCTCAGCTAGATGACAGACTTTGCCACAGTAACTAGTCATGTGTCTAGGAAAGTACCTAAACTTCTCTAAGCCTCAGTTTCCTCATCTGTGAAATGGTAATAGTAGGATCTCCTGTATAAGGAAGGCTATTGAGGAATGAGATAAAGCACTGAAACTATTTAGCGTGGTGTCTGACTCTCAATAAATACTAGATAATAGGAATTTTCTCTTTAAAGGGATAATATTGAACCATTTCGTTAAATTCTTTCATCAAACCACAATATATAGCTGTTACAAGCAATTTTATAAGCAGTAACTGCTACACAAAGGACATGAGCTGATGCACTCAAGACTTCCTGCTTCTCTGGCAGCCACAGGCCAAAGAACACAGGAGAGGCCCAATGAAAGCAGAATCTAGAACACTTATTCACTAGACTGGCAGCTTGTGAGTATTGAGATGCTGTCTTATTAACCAAGACATCCAAGACAAAACTGTTTTTCATCTCCAGCATCCAAGACAAAAACTGTTTTCAATAAACTTTGCTGAGAAAATGAATGAACAAATGAAGATATAAAGCCGTGAAGATTCCTTTCATTGACCATGGAGCTGAAATGGCTCATTGAACTTGCAAATTCTTTTAAACTGGGCCATCTCCAGGTAATATAACAAGAGTCACCCTAGCATGAATTTTGACTAATCTCAGCCTACCCTCTAAGAATCTAGAGCAGTAAGAAGTGCACGTATTGAAGTTCCATGTTAATTTACTGTAAGAACTAATTTTTTTGCACTGTTGCTAGGGATGAGAACAAAACTGATAATATAGGTTTTGCAGGTTATCAGGAGAAAGCAGCGTTATGTTACATCTCAAAATAGTAGAAGAGGTAATTATCAAAATTCCATTTTGATATCTCTCACTTAGAAGTCCTGCAGAAAAAGCATCTTAGATCAATAACTTAGACAAATGATTTACAGATGTGGTCCTCAAAACATTTTAATTTCTAGCCTGAGTCTACCCTTTGCATGTGTGTTTTCTAAAAGTAGAATTTCAGTCTGCTTACACACAGGAAAGGGAAGAAATCATTTACAAAACCGTTTTGTTTCCATACCCAGTAGTCTGTACCTGCGAAATTGCTGTTTGTATACTGAGGCCAAAAATGCGGCAGAATCAGAAAAGATGATTGCCTGAAATCATATATCAGGTTTTCATTACTAGGGTAAAAATAGTGAACAAAGTTACTTACCAGGGGGAGTTACTATGAGGGTAGTCCCCTCTGCAAATATCTTGATCCAGCTTTCTGTGTCACAGTAGTCACAGCTTCTCCAAAAACCCCAGCCTTCTCCTAACCTTCATGACGTGACTCCCTGCTCAGCTGCTTTGTACTGGCAATTTGATCTTCTGGGCTTCTTTGGAAGTCCTTGAATACAGGTTTTGTGACATCTGACAGTTTGCAATTTTTACACGTACGTCGACCTCATAAACTGCCTGTTTTCCACTAAGGCAGTAGTTCTTGAAAAGCACCAACAGAAAATGGAAAGGGGAAGAGCAGGAAAAGAAGAGAGCAAGCCCAGCTCGTCAACCTGCTACTTTTCTAAATTACCAACAAAAGTATTCAGAGGGCTAAGACTTTTTTTTTCTTTAAATTTCCAGGTGTTTGAATGTGTTGAAACTGCTCAGAGATCACATCAAAGAAAAGGCCCTTCTGTTCTCATGAATACCAGGGCCTCTACATTAGCAATTTGGGAATATAGCTCTGAAAGGAGGAAGCACTTTGGTAACTGCAAATGCAGCTGTGCCAACACAGATACACTTGAGAAATCTGAACAAAGGTCTCCATTTTCAAAAAGCCACTTTTACCATCTGGCGACCAGGGAAATGCCAAGTGAGAAAATATGTTCTGTGATGAATCATTATTTTTCCTGGAATAACAGAGGAAATTTGTAGAATTCTATCTCCCACGAAATAATAGATTTCTTATTTAAATTATATCATGAAAAAAAATCTAGTGTTCTGATATGTTGAATGAAAAGCCTCCTGGAGACTGTTCAGCAATCTTATGCCTGAGTCAGCCGAGTGCTTTCCTGAGTACACATGAGGGGTCTGGTTGAAAACACTGAGGACAGGACCTGATAACCCCCTGTCCACTCCAGATCCACCCTGTTCCAGCCTAAATCCCACAAGCAGGCATAGCCTCTGCCCCCAAGGATGAAGTTACGAATGTGCTCACGGTGGGCAACTGTCCATCCACAGCAGCTCACAGCCCCCAACCCAACTGGAGAGGACAACAGGGCTGGATGAAAATTATGTTTCGAAAGGGCTTGTTTTGACTGAGAATTTGAAATAATTACTACATGGAGCTGTCAGTTACTCTCTGCACCTAGTGTGCTGTAGGAAGATAAATAGATGAGCAGAAGGAAGGGGGCAGCTCAGGGGTGTGTTCCAGTGAAGATCACAGGTTTCACAGGTGGCCATGGGCCAGGAAGAGGCAACGGAGGACCTGTGTTGTTGCAGTGATCACAGAGAAGGACAGAGTGGCTGGAGCAATAAATATAACAGGTTTATTTATTAGATGTTTTAAAAGAATCTCATGAAATCAATCAGATTACCACCTCAGGAGGTGGGGAGTGAAGGAAAAAAAAAACAACACTTTGAAATCAGAAAGATCAGGTTGAGATTCTAGTTCTTCCACTCCTGGTGATGTGTCCTCCAGGGCTTTGGTTTCCTCATCCTTAAGACAGCGATGATTATACCTATTTCTCAGGACTTTTGTAATATGTATACTATTTCTCAGGACTTTTTTAACATGTATAGAATAGAGTCAGGACACAGTACATACTCAAAAATTCTTGAAGTGTTTTGCGAATGGGTATTAGGGGGTCTCAATGGGGGCTGGGAACTCCTCTAAAACTGATTTATGTGAATAGCTGTACAACTTTGTAAATTTGCTAATAACCATTTAATTATACACTTAAAATGGAGTAAAGACATGATATGTAAATTACAATTAAAAAATAAATAAATAAAAATATGATAACAACAAAAAAAATGGTAAATTATCTCTTACCATTGATGCAAAATTTCAGACTCAGAAAAATTCACTTCCTAAGGAAGGATGGAAACATCTTAGTCTTATATACAAAGATTTTCTTCTAAGCCTGTATTATGTCACACACAACCCCCACTCACCATGTCCTGAGATGACCAACTGAGGCAACTTAAATCCTACTTCAAACAAGGTGATACATGAATAAATAAATATATAAATAGCAAGCAAGTCAAGTCAGATAAAGCACAAGTTTGGACTGTAGTGCTTGAAGTTTTACATTACTTTTTCAAGTTTAACAACTTTCATAGTGAACAAAAATTGTTAGATGATCAAAAGACATAAAGGCATACCTCATTTTTCATATCAGGGTTTGGTTGCTGTCATAAATCAAAATAATAATTTGCATAATTTTTCATATTGGTTTATCTTCTAGAACTTTTACAGTTTTTAATTAAATATGTTACATGAGTAAGTTAAGAGACTTCCAATAAGAAAAATGGGCAGACTACTGTTTGAAACAAAATAAACTTATTATCTGACATGTACAAGAGATAAAAATCGCATCCTGACTTAATCTATGAACCATTAGCTTTCACGATTTCACATGTGTCATTGCCTGGGTGATATCGGATGTGTTAGAATATGGTACAATGGATCTTTTGAAAGTACTGGGTTTACTTGTTTATAAAAGCTCGGGGCAGTGTTTGGGAGAAGCTGGGTCACCGTACTTTCACGCAGATTCTCCCCGTCAGTAATTTTGCCCTCTTTCTTCATTCTGAACTTGATGATTTTCTAGGCTTTTAGGGCTTGTTTTGCACTAAACAAAAGTTCTTCACATGCCCTATGTATATTAGAGATATTTCCCAATTGATTCAGCTCCCACAGGCAAACATGTCTGGTGAAGCACTGGATTGTTTTTGGCAAACAACAAATGTTTGTCTCTTATGAACAGTTGCGCATAAAAAGTACTTGTATATGAAAGGATATCTCTTGGCAAATTAACACTCTCCCTCAGCTCCAAATCTTCTTTCCCTTCTTCCTGATACAAGATGGCAATCCATGGTCCTGAGCTCTTTGGTAGAGACAGAGGGAAGAAAACTAGTAAATAAACTCAGGGTCTACCATGAATCAGGCATCATCCATACATTTAACTCTTTCAGCCTTACCTATGAATGATTATTACCATTAAAAGTCATATGGGGAAACACAATTAGAGTGTTCAAACTGAGCTGGGATTTGAGTTCAAGTTTGCAAGATCCCAGACCTGTTCATTCAACTACTTCCCACCAGGTGGGTGGAGTTGGAAAGATGCACGTGGCAAGGACTCAGTTCCCAGGGCTGTTCCAGATCTGTATGATATGGAGGATCTGTGTCTTGAATGGCTGCATATATGATGTTGGGTGTTACTTTCTGAGAATCATAGGAAATATCAAACTAAATAAAAAGTAGACTAAATGGTTGATATTTGTATTATAAAAAGCAATGGGAAGTCTGTGCGAGCACCTAGCAAAACAATCTATGAGAACTATGTCTTCTGTAATCTGAATGTCCAATTAAATCCCACGGTTTACCTTCTTTTCATTGGTTTGTGAGTGATACTAGGAGATTAAACCATCCACGGGAACATTCGGGCATGCACTGCAAAATTGTAATTAGGAGATTATTGCTGTCATGCCTTGACTATTTCCCTGCACATGTCAGTGGGAACATAAAGAGTTCCTAAGCCCACAGTAAGTTAGAGAAAGGAGTGGGAGTTCTCTGTCTTAGGTCCATAGAGTTTGGGTTGGGGCCTCTGTCTTGACAGGCAATTTCAGTCTCAGGCAGGGCCACACAGGGTTGGCCTTGGCTTGTGCTGTATTTTCTGGCAGGTGAAACCACAGTTTTCAGGGTTCTTGTCACCTTTTTCCAGATCTCCTACCACAGGAAACTCAGGAATACTTAGGTCTCCTCATCTCTTTTTCTCTCATTACCAGAGCAAGCAATAACACATGGAAGGTCAAGAGAAAACATTATTTGCTTCAAAAACCCCCTTGTTATTGTGTTAAATGCCACAGCACACCATTGCCATTTACTGCAACAAGCCTGGGGAGAAAAGTGATTAATGTCTTAGAGACTAGAGTGAAGGAGTAGAATTGGAATTTATAATTTTGTTTGGCTACTTATTAGATATCCAGAAACAGAAGTATTTAGCTATAATGGTATAAATATTATTACTGGTATTATTTTCAAGGCATGGCTGCTAAGAACTTGGAGAGGAAAACATCCAGGGTTGCTCTCACAAGGCGGAAAGGATATCAGGGCTATCAAATTTGAACCATGTACACAGCATCCATTTAGGATTGGCTCAGGTTTCAGAGTGAAGAGTACGAAATTTGAACCTTGATTTAGCAGATCCTTCTCAAACTGGCAAAGAATGTGCAAATTTAGTCACGAAGAAGACAATCTTCATCTCGCACATACCCATATGTTTGACGTGTATACTAGGGAAACTGTTCCGATTATCAGGGATTTCAGAACTGATAGAAATCTACAGAAATAAAGGGCAGTCAGTAGCCATGGGAAGACAACACGGAGGTGGACGGAGCGTGGAGTCCATCCCTGCTGACCTGTACCCTTCTCAGCAGTGTGGCAGTCACAAATGTGGCCTATGTCAGACTTGACTGTGGCCTGGGGATTTCACTCAGGAAGACAAGCCATAGTTGTTGCAGCTCCCTTTTGAAAGAAATGTGATTTTGCTAATAAAAGAAGTTCAACACTGATCACAAGAAGGGCAGGAAGAGGAGTTAGACTGAGACTCTGAAAATGCAGGGGTGCAGTCCTACCTCTGTAGTTAACTAGCTTGGGACAAGTCACCTGCCATCTCTGGGCCCCAGTTCCTCATTAGAAGTGGGGGCATTGGGCTCAATATGTCTCAAGGGCCCTCCCTGTTCCATCAACCTATGAACTTATGAATAAGAACCTTAAAGAGTCCGTTGTGGTTGGACGAGTATGAACAGTTGCAGGGTAGTAATAGGAAGGTTTCTCACAGGTCTCTTCTGATTCTGGGACACTGTTAGATCCCAGCAGGCACAATGATAGGTGGCTTCATCTGACTTAACATTATTAATTATCAGGTAAAAGATATCATTATCTTTCTCATCTGTCTCCAAGCTGGAATTTGGCATATCTTGCTTATAATTCTTAGTAGAGCCATAAAGGATTCTTCTCAGGGGTTCCCCTTCTTTGTGGCGGTACCAGTGCACAACGGCGTTCTCCAGCAGAACCCCAGACAGCTTGCAGCTCACGTGTCTTGTTCTGTCTGGGCTGCGGGGAAAGGAGAGTTGATCCTGAGATATTCTCCTTTTGGTGTCTCTGTCTGTAAGGAAGACAAATCAGAGGTACTAAAAATAGTTGACCATGGACACAAAAATAGTAAAAGGACAAGAGAGGAGTAAAGCCAACCTACAAACCCAAGCCGAAGACCCAAGACAAACCCATGGGGTTGACACTGCCAGTGGCTAATTGGAATAAACACTATAAGAGAACACAGATTAGAGCCACAAACGTAGTGCCAGCGCTTGCTCTGTGGGATCCGGGATGGGGAGGGCAAAGGTTTGTTTTAGAACCGATGGAGTCCTTCACAGTGAGATGTGTTGCAGTATTGTTTATCTTGTTCCTCGTGTAAAGGATCTATCAGATTCCAAAGGGTCATGTCAAAACCTCTGTGTTATAATAACTCAATGTTAACTCCTTCTTTGGGGAAATTCCCTCCCATTTTCCTTCAAGCGTTGCTTCAAATACACCTATCCTTGACACTTTTTCACTCCCTGGGTTATATGTTTTTTGACAAATTGTGTAAGAACTGTGGGCAGCTATGCATGGCAATCATGAATATGAGAGGAAAAGTACCATTACTGTATAGAGTAACAAATGAGCTAATAATTCCACAGTCTTTTGCAACAGTATGTATGTTTTATAGATCAGTTAGTTTGCCCCAAGTTCATACTTTGATAAATAGTAACCATTAGTGCAGTTATTGCTTGAGACACTGACATTATACCCTGTTGTCAATGAAACAAAATTTTGGAGGAAAAATATCTTTTGATTTGTTATCCTCCATGCTTTTCCTATTCCTAGTTCTTAGTTTTTCACAATTAAAACCACACTGTACAGTTGTTTGGAGGATAGTGTAAGACACGATTTTTACAAAAGACTTTCTAAGCATCACTGTTTCAGCTGTGATGGCTCAGTGAAGTGATTTCTCTCAGGACATTGGTCTTGGCAAGGACTTCTTGAGTAATACTCCCAAAGCACAGGCAACCAAAGCAGAACTGGACAAATGGGATCACATCAAGCTGAGGAAACAATCAATATAGTATAGAAACAACCCACAGGATGGAAGAAAATATTTTCAAACTGCCCATCTGACAAGTGATTAATAACTAGAATATATAAGGAGCTCCAACAACTCAATTAGAAAAAATAAATAATCCAATCATAAAATGGGCAAAGCATCTGAATACACATTTCTGTTTATTTATTTATTTATGTTTATTTCAGCATATTACAGAGGTACAAATGTTTAGGTAACATATATTGCCTTTGCCCCATCTGAGTCAGAGCTTTAAGTGTGTCCATTCCCCAGATGGTGTGCACTGCACCCATTAGCTGTGAATATACCCATCCCCTCTTCCCCCCTTCCATCTGCCCGACACCTGATGAATGTTATTACTATATGTGCACTTAAGTGTTGATCAGTTAATACCAATTTGGTGGTGAATGCATATGGTGCTTGTTTTCCCATTCTTGTGCTACTTCACTTACTAAAATGGGCTCCAGCTCTATCCAGGATAATACAAGAGGTGTTTGGTCACCATTGATTTTTGTGGCTGAGTGGAACTCCATGGTATATATATACCACATTTTATTAATCCACTAATGTATTGTTGGGCACTTGGGTTGTTTCCACATCTTTGCAGTTGTGAATTGTGCTGCTGTAAACATTCTATTGCAGACGTCCTTTTTATAGCATGTCTTTTGTTCTTTTTGGGTAGATGCCCAGTAATGGGATTGCTGGATCAAATGGTAGATCTACTTGTAGCTCTTTGAGGTCTCTCCATATTACTTTTCACAGAGGTTGTGCTAGTTTGCAGTCCCACCAGCAGTTGAATACACATTTCTCAACAGAAGACATACAAATGGCCAGCAGGTATATGAAAAGATATGAATAAACACTTGACATCATTAGTCATCAGAAAAATGACAATCAAAACTCCAATGAGATATTATCTCACCACAGCCATTTTAAATGGCTTTTATAAAAAATACAGGCAATAGCAAATGCTGGCAAGGATGTGGAGAAAGGGGACCCCTCCTACACCGTTGGTGAGAATGTAAAATTAGCATAAACACTATGGAGAACAGTATAGAGCTTCTCCAAAAAACTGAAAATAGAACTACCATATGACCCAGTAATCCTACTGCTGGGTATATATTCAAAGAGGGAAATTCAGTATATCGAAAAGATATCTGCACTCCTATGTGTACTGCAGTACTATTCTCAATAACCAAGATATGGAATCAACCTAAGTGTCCATCAATGAGTGAATGGATAAAAAAATTGTGGTACATACATACGATGAAATACTGTATAGCCACAAAAAAGAATGAATTTCTGCATTTGAAACTACATGGATGAAAATGGAGAACATTATATTAAGCAAAAGAAGTCAAGCACAGAATGACAAATCTTGATGTTCTCACTCATATGTGGGAGCTAAATACTCAAAAAAATTGATCTCATGGAGACAGAGAGAAGAATGATGCTTACCAGAGGCTAGAAAGGGTAATAGGGACGGGGGTGGAGATAGAGTGGGAATGATTAGTGGGTACAAAAATATAATTACATAGTTAGATAGAATGAACAATATTTGATAGCACAACAAATTGACTATAATCAACAATACGTTAGGATATACTTTAAAACAATTAGAAAAGTAGAATTGCAATGTTCCTAACACAAAGAAATGATAAATGCCTGAGGTGATAGATACCCCAGTTACCCTGATTTGATTAATTTGCATTGTATACTGTTGTCAAAACATCACATGTACCCTATAAAGATCTACAACTGTTATGTACCCATAATAATTGAACATTTTTAAAAAAGAAAATTAATTCTTATGAACATCTGCTATGTAAAGTGGAAGCAAAAAATAATTTTTTCATCTGACATACAGACTGAAATGATTGAAGACCAACCCTTGATGCCAGAGGGAAGAGATCATGCTCCTAGCATTGACATGCTGTGGTCTGCCAGGCTGTGTCTCCAAAGAGAAGCGGGAAAGTGAGGATGCCGGTGCCTAGAAGGGCTGAGCTCGTGTCAGGGAAAGAAGAGCTGGGTCAGGGTGGTTCTGAGATAGCATAGCCTTCCCCATAGTGTGCAGAGTGGGCAGGTCTGGAACTACTGTCCCTCTCAGCCCCCAGTGCCCCAGGAGTATCCAGCAGATCTGGTGACGGTGCTTATCAGGGAAGAGCTCTTCGTGCAAAGGCTGGGGTGTGAGTGAGAGGTGACGGTGACAATTTGTTTCATTTTCCCTCCCCTCCCACTGTTCCCTCCTTTTTCATTTTTCAGTAGCAACATTGCCCTAGTGGTATGAGGATATGTAATTTGTGCTCAGTGCAAAAATTATTCCTCCTGTGGATTGGCTGTAGATCTAAAATCCAAGATAATGAAAGAAGAATTGTATTTTTCAGTAAATGAAATAACTACTGAAAATTTGTGCTGATTTTATACACATTTTATAAGTAAATATACACATATATGGACCATGGAGTATTGTTTTTTAATTAATTGTGTGGTTGCCATCTATTTCAGCCTCAGAGAGACCAAATATCAACTCAGTATTTCTCTCCAGAAATAAAAGAGGACACCAGACAAACCATCCTATGGAAATGGGGTCAGCTTGCACTTGTCCTGGACTGTGGAGCTCATCTCCTGACTAGCCTGGCACTTAGACCCCTGCTCCACAGGCTGTGAAGTATATAGAGGAGACCTGGAGATCTTGTGAAATGAGATCCTGACTCAGTAGGCCCAGACTGAAGCTTGCTTTTCTGCATTTCTAGTAAGTTCTTATGTGAAGTAGATACTGTTGGTTCACAAACCAAACTTGGAGTACCAAGGACTTAGAGTATTATTCTAAATAATTTTCTTTTCAAATTTGCAATAATAACTCATGTAACCAATCTAGCTGCAGGCACTTGCAAGAACTTTATACATATTATTTAGGTTACTCTTCTCAACAGTTTATTTGGGTAAATATTAGCGTGTTTTCCACTTTAAAATTAGGAAAATGAATCAGAGATATGCTAACTAATCTACCCAAAGTCACACGGCTAATATGGGGAAGGTAGATGTGTAACAAAGGGTCACTGAAAAAACATGGAGAAATTGTGAAACATTAAATAAAAATAAATATACACTCATCAGTATATCACTCTAGAGCAGCGATTGACAAATACTTTCTGTAAATGGTCAAATAGTAAATAGTTTAAGTTTTGTGGGTCTCTGTTGCAACTATAATCATCCCTTGGATCTGCAGGGCATTTGTTCCAGAACCCCCTGCGGGTACCAAAATCTGCAATGCTCAAGTCTATCATATAAAATAGTGTAGTATTTACACCTTTGCACATTCTCCCATACTTTAAATTATCTCTAGATTACTTATAATACCTAGTACAATGTAAATACTACATAAATAGTTGCTATATTGTATTTATATTATTTTATTGTTGTATTATTATGTCTTATTGTTGTTTTTCCAAATATTTTCAATCTGCAGTTGGTTGAATCTGCAGATGTGGGACCCACGGTTACAAAAGGCCACCTGTACTCTATTTGGCCATTGGAGTGCAAGAGTGGCTATATATAATAGGTAAACAAATGGACAAGGCTGTGTTTCAATAAAACTTTATTTATAGCACTGGGGGCTGGTTGGAATGGACATAATTTGCTGATTCTCTGCTCCAACCACTATTACCATGAAGGTTAATGTAGTTTTGTTTTTTTTATGAGACCCATAGAAAAGTAACATGATTAGGTGGAAAAGTATAAATGTATAACAATTTTAAGTCTGCCTTATATATAGCTATATTTTATATCATTATGTAAATAATTTCATTATTAAGTGTCTAAATCTATAAAATATTGAATCTATTATGTATACATAGCTTTGAAAGTAATAGAAGATTTTCATTATAATGTATAAAATCCATGGAAGTACCAAGAAGAAATTAAAATCACCTATTCTTTCAGAGACATCCACTCTTTAAACTTTGGAGAGTTTTCATTTTGTTCTTTCATCAATATATACATTTATGTATTTGTGAACTTAGTGTATAAGCCAGTTCTGTGTTCAACATTCTCCTTGATAGTATGTGGTGAATATTTCCAATTTTACTTATAATTCTTCAAAAAACCCCACCATTATGTTTTATTGTTGCATAGTATTTCATCACTTTAAACCCACATGGATAAGATGTCCCTTTCCCTCCTGTTCATAATGTTAGTGTTTCTCCAAGTTTTCATCCCGATAAATCTCCCAGGGATCTGTTGAAAAGTCAAAGTGGCTTTATCTTCTGGTTACTATAGTCAGACTCAACACTGCTCTTTCCAGGATTAAATGAAATAATCCAGGTAAAGTACTTAGTACAGATATTGTGAAAAGCTTAATTCCATCTTTTCATTCACATTTTTCTGAAAAGGATTCATGTTTTCAGATTCTTTGTTACTTTAAATGGTCTTCTTATGTTTGCTTCTGTGCGCACATTAGGTGAAAGGTGAGGGCTGTTGAGACTCAGTCAGGATGCTTGGGTCATTTCCACGGTGGCCCACTAGTGACAGGAATCACGATGGGCAGACATGGGACTCATGATTCTGAGTCTGCTCCTGGGAAGGGGCTCACCTGTTGGGGAGCCTCCTGGTGTTCCCTCACTGGGCTTTCGATAGCACCTCTGCCCTTAAGAGCACAACTTGATCCTTAGAAGGGAGAAACGGAGAATGAATGTGTGACAATATATCAGGCATGATAAACTGAATGCATGGCAATTATGTGATGAGATATCTGTATTACTAAAGATGCCAATATGAGGAGAATTTTCTAAAGTAGGGATTTTTCCTCATTGATTTCCTTCTTGTTTGAAAGTGAACTACAAGGAAGTAGGAGAGGAGATTTTACAGTTTTACATTTTACATGTTTTTCACCATTTTTGGAAAGTTCCCAACCACCCAACTATTAAATACAGAATAAACACAAAATAATTGTCAATAATTATTTTTCTTTTATTTATTAGTATTTGTGATGATATTATTGTTATTCCTCTATAGATGCAGAGAGCATGTATTATCTTTCTTCTTAACCATTTGATTTTATTGTACTCAGGATTTTTATTTTTCTCTGCAGAACCCCTGGAGAGGTCTTCAAAGCAGCATATCCACCATGTGGGGATCACCTACTGTGCCCAGGGGGTCTGTTCCAATTGAATAGTGCTTGTTTTGTCCCAGCATTGAGCCTGAGTGTGGAGTGAGCTGCATCTGCCTCCCCTAAGACATAGGATTTACACTTCGGTCTCTCATATACCCCAAATAGCTAATTGTTAACTTATAGATCTAGTGTTTCTAGATTTCTTCAGGATGGCCTCAGGATGCTAATAAAAGGCATGCAATTATTATGTTTGACAGATCATTCTAACTTTGAAGACCTCCAGTGCTAATGAACAAAATGGAAAAATAGTAACAGGAAATATCTATATAATATGTATACCCATTTCCTGATGCATACCACTTTCTGCCTTCATTCTGAACCATTTAGTTACTAGAAATCTCTATACAGTGAATAAACAGACGGATGGATTTTGCTCTAAGCTATCCACACTGTATTTTCAGAGTTCCCAGATAGTCTTATGGAGTAGGAAATAATGTCAAATTGTCTTTAATTTGGGCCATAGTTGATGATATCACATGGGGCACACTGAGAGGGTGGGATCCAAGATGTCTTCCTACACAACTGCGGAAGTGCTGCAAGCGGGGGAGGCTCAGGCTGGGTGCTGTGGTTGCCCATGCTGAGAAGGATGTGGGTGGGCACAGACCTGGAGATGGTTCTTGTGTAGGTTATCTTGACGACTCTAACACTGTGTACTCCCAGTAGGCACAGTAGTATATGGCCTCATCTTCTTTCTTTAAGAAATTTATCGTCAAGGTTGAAGTGGATGTTTGAGAATCTTTACTTGCTTCAATTTTGCTGGGATTCCTACCTTGAGAAGTGGTTTTCGAGATGACATATTTTAGATGTTCCAAGCCTTGGTTTGGTTTCTGCCGGTACCAGTGTATGGCTAGATTGTCAAAGTTTTGGAGGGCTGCCTTACAAGGTATGTAAGCACTCTTAGCTATTACTGCAGAAACAGATATTTTAGGTTGCTCCAACTTCCCAACTCCCACTGCAAACAAAGAAGAGAAATTCCTGTGAACAAACAGTATGCGAAGAGGCAGCAATAAAAAATGACTTCAGTCCCTCCTGTGGACTGAAATGACTGGGGAGCAACTCACAAGCCCAGAAGGAGGAGAAGATAACCGCTTTCAGCAATGGCATCCTGTCTGCCAGCCTGGCTCTCCTGGCAGAAGGTGAGAAAATGGAGATCCTGTTAGCTGGAGGTCCCAGGTCTGCGGCAGCAGGGTGGGATTGTTCTGGTGTCTCAGAGTAAGTGAGGGGTCAGGTGGTTCCCTGAGATTCTTCATGAACTGCTATAGTTGTGAGAAGTTCTAGGGTTTCCTGCACCCCATGAGTGCAGGGCAGATTGGTTAACTATCTGGAAGGAAATCTCTGGTAAGAATGTGTATATCTGGGGTGGGGCAAGGATGGTTCTCTTACCCACTAACACATTTCCCCACGATTTCATACTATAGAAATACTGCCTCGGAAATATTAAAACATACCTGCTGTGTTCTGTCCCTGTGACTATTTTTCTGTAATTTCTATTGATTTAGGATAAGAATAAGAATCACTTGTTTCTTTCTCTGTTACTCACCATTTGTTCTGATGCCTGCAAGGCTGGTAGAGCTCTCCACTGAAGATCTGAACACAGGGTGTCTCCCTGTGAATATGAGGTTCTTTGAGTCCTAGATAGGGCAACCATGGGAAGAAGGTGGCTCAAGTCTTTCTACAAGATTGTGTATGCATTCTCATCTGAAAAGGGCTTGTGGTCTCAAATTTTTGGTGTTTTTCTCAGGTCTTGCTATCTACATTAGCTTGTATTAAAACTTTAGGTAACCAGTAAGGCCTTACATAAGCTCAAGAAATCAACTGTGGCCCACACTAAGGGAATATGATGGTCAGGAATTATACAGACAGGATGTGAATCACAAAATGTACAGTGCATCAAAGGTAGGAGGAGAAAGGCTGACAGATTGTGTGATAGTGTCTGATTCCATCCAGGGTCAGCCTTTCCTGGGATCCTCTTTATTTCTTTCAGTGGCCTCTGTGGGTCTTTAGAAGGGGGGATTATGAGGATGAATATGTTGGAAATTGTCAAATAAATAAGACAACATGTATGGCACAAGTGCAAGGTCATATCTGTATTCTTCCACGGGATGCCCAATGTGCTCTACAATAAGAAAAACAGATGGACTAAAGGGTATTCTTCATTTCTTTGGCAATTATTTCAGAGGTGGCTTCATAAAACAATAGAATTTTTATTTCTTCATATTTCAAAAAGGAAATCGATAATTTATTGGTATTTCCCTAATACCACTAACAATACTTGCATCAAGGAATGTTCCACAAAGGCTAGTTTTGTCTTCTCCATGAACAATATACAGCACTTCTTTTATCCTCCTATGATGGAAGAGTACAAATTCTGAAGCCAGGTTATCTGAGTCCAACCATACTCTGCCAGGAACCAGCTGTGTGACCTGGACAAGTGGCTGAGACAGGTAGCATCTCACTTACCTCATGAGTCAAATGCACTTCCTGATAATAACAGAACAGACCCCAGAGATTGTGAGGGTAAAAGGAGCTAATATGTGCAAAGAATGGAGACTACTAATCGAGAACTCTCTCGTATGCAGAATCATTAGCTGCTCTTCTCTTGGCCCATTCACTCTTTCACAGGCAAAACCAAGATTATCCTCAATATGCTGGATTTATTTAACAGCCCCGATGCCCCAGGGCTCTGTTTCGATGACATCAAGCGGCCACACCCCTGAACTTGAAGTAAGAAACCATTTTTATCCCCTCCACCCACAAAAAGACACTTGCTCTGCCCCAAATTCACGTCAAAGATTCTGTTTGTTACAAAACTGTGTGATCTTTAAATTTTCATGGTGGCCTCAAGATTCAGTTAACCAAAAAAAGTAAAAAAAAAAAAATTTTGATCTTCTTGTCTTTGAACAATCACTTTAAATTTCTCAGCTTTAATTTCTTTATCTGTAAAGTGGGCAAATAATAGTCCTATTGCAGGGGTGTGTAATATTATATGTGGGATTTCTGGGACACAATTGTTCCCTCCCTCAGCCTGAGCCATTCAGTTAGTGGACATCCCTGGGTAGTGATGTGCATGGGGCCTGAGCCTGTGTCCGCTTGTTTCCAGATAAAACCTTAATTCATTAGGAAGCAGTACTAAATGAAGATTTGGGAACATTATGATCAGGAATGCTCCCTGCTTAAAGTAAGGCTTACTGCATGAGGATTGACCCAAGACGGCTTCCTGGAAAGCTCAGGAAGTGCTTCAGAGAAAAGGCTGAGGCTGGGAGCCCAGCTAGAAGTTCGTTGAGTTTGCTCCTGCGGGAAGGATGTGGCTGGGCAGAGATCCAAGAGAGACTGTTGTGTGGGACATTTTGGCACCTCTAGTGCTACAGGTCCCAAGAAGCACAGTAGTAAATGGCCACATCCACTTACTACTTTTTCCAACAAGTTTATGGAAAGGAATGAAGTCAACATTTGAAACCTTTTTCTTGCTTCAAGTTTGTTGTTTTTCTCACCTAAGCAGATTCGAGCTGGGGTTTTTATTGAAGAGACATATGTCAGATGTTCCATAATTTGATTTTATTTCTCCCCATACCAGTGTATAATTATATTTACAAAGTCTTCAGTGGATGCCAACAAGGTATGTGGGCTTTGTTATCTGTTGTTCCTGAAATTAACATTTTTGGTTGCTTCAAATTTAACTTTCCAAGCCCATCTGCAAACAAAAAAGGAGAATTCCCTCAACATATGATACAGAAAGAGGAAATTAGAAAACAATCTCTTGCATCTCTCATCTATGTTGAAATAATTGAGGAGCAATTTACAAGCCCAGAGGGAGACAAATATGAATACTCCTAGCTGTGACATCCTCCTGCAAGCCGAACCTTGTCCCCAGGAGAAGGCGGGAAAGTGAGGTTCCTGGTTGCTGGAGGGCCCAGATCAGTGGCTGGAGGACATGGCGTGACATGGTGTGAGAGGAGGAAGTGGGGGGTCAGGTGGTCCTCTGGGGACTTCATGGCTTGCTGCAGAGCTGAGCAGTTCCCACAAGTGCTGAAAGGCTGGGGCATAGGGTTCATGATCAGGACAGGAATGTGTCTGGGACACGGTGGAGACAGTTCTGAACTTGACTTAATTCTGTTTCAAAATTACCTGTTCCCTCCTTAATTTTTAGACTGTAAATACTTTGCTCCAGAGACATGAATGTATGGCTTCTGTATCCAGCATAAAAATTGATCCCTCTGTTAATTTGTTTGGGATTCAGGACTGGGGAGTATAGAATATGGACAATAATTTATAATTTTAAAAAAAGGCAAAAAGGAGGCAAACAAAGTTTTACATTGACATTGTTCATACTTCATTTTAAAAGCCAGGCACATGTGTATTTGAGATACACAATGGAATATTTTGTTTTATAATTAATTGGGATGTCACCATGCAGATTAAAATTTAGAGAAATCAAATTTTGCTTATAATCTGGGTGCCCCTCAAGAGGGGAGTTGACTGAAATTGCTAGAAGGACTAGCAGACACAGCAATTTGTGGGATCAGCTTCTACTCACCCTGGACTTCCAGACTATCTCACAAATATTATGTCACAGACACTGGTAATTTTGGATAATGTTCATCTTTACATGTAGTAATAAGTGTTCAGAATTAATATTATGCCTCATATCTATTGAGGACTTGCTAATATTGTTCTAAATGTTTTCTTCTATTATTTCATTTCCATTTCCCACCAATCTTGAAAGTCAGTGGTATTATTATCTCCCTCTGACAGACAAGAACTGTGGCAAAGAAGACTTATCCTAAATCACAAAGCTGGTAAATGTGGGCGCTTGGATAAATAACAGGTGCTCACTGAAGAAAATCTGAGTAAACATGTTAAGAAATGATGAAAATCAAAGCCATCATTGTTTCCTTTTAAGCATTTTCTCTACACATTTATAGATAATAATATGTTTGGATCATTACACATTTTTAAAAAAAGTTTAAATGGCCTTTACATTTACAGTTTCCTAGTCTACAGTTTACAGTCCTTTAACTGTTAATACTCTCTTCACTTTATATTTGAAAATATATCAGGTCTTACAAAAGCTTATGTGACTATCACTATTAATGGCCTGTGACAATAAGCACCCTCCTAGACTACTTACCTCATCTGGCATCAACTGAGTTATTTAAAATCATTGTGTCCCAGTTTCTACATCTGTAATTGCCCAAACATCTTCCAGAAATGTAAGAAAGTTACGTTATCACATAAGAATGGTAATTAACATTAAGTATACATTAGAGTGCCTGGCATATAACAACCCTTTCTGATGTTTTCAAGTTATTTTTTCATTATTACTAAAAAGAGAAAATTACTTTGTTAAATGAGATTTTAATTATAAAATTATTGTAATTCTTTTTTTTTTTTTTGAAAATGTGTGAAATCAGTGAAACTATAAAGAAGAAAATAACCCATCCATCCTAACAGGACACAAAGCTACCTTAAAACTCCGATATGTCTTTTTGTTTTTTCATATAGACATTTACATGTTTGAGAGTTAATGTATGCTTATTCATACTTTATGTTTTTTGATATTTGATTGTAAATATTTTCACTTTTATTAATAAATCTTCAAAATGATGATTTTTAAGGCTTCATATATTATATCATTTGCATGCAACACAAATTATTTGCCCCTTTCCTTTCCTCATTGACTTTGTCACTATTTTTTCTAGGGATCATATTGAAAAGCTGATATAACCTTTAGGTCCTGAAGTCTGTTTCTCTGGAGACACCTTATTATTAAGATACACTTCTTCAGTGCATTACATGAGAAAATCCATGCAAAGAACTTAGCAAAGATATTTTGAGAAGATTAATCCACATTTTCCATGCATTCCTCTTAGAAAAGGCTCATCTTCTCACATTTGTTGTGTTTTAAGTTGTGCTGATTTCTAATTTGTTTGCACAAAAAGTATAGCAGACCAGGCACATTATGTTTAGCCTTACTAGGACAATGGTTCTCCCACTAAAAAAGTCTGGTTACAAAGAGTGTAGATCAGGGTGTGAAACAAAGAAATACAAAACTACCAGAGGCAGGAGAAGAAGGACTGATGTCTAATTCCACCTCTTATGTCTGCCTAGCCTGTGAATTCCTCATTTTCCCTTCCGATACAGCTCAAAATTAAAAAATAGATCATGGATCTGTGCAATAAGGCATAGAGAGAATGACTATGTTGATGTTATTTTTGGAATTTTTAATTAAATTGAACAGTGCATACAGGAAACTGAACAAAGAGATATCAACATTCTTCCAGAAGCCTACTGCAAAGACTATTATTAGACATAGAAAATAAGGAGTTTATATTGTTTTATATTAAAAAGTAAATTGCTAATCTATTGGTGTTTTACTTATTTTGTGAAGACAGATAATCACTCAAATCCTGGGCACGTGTTTCAGCATACAGTAATAATTGTGTTAGTTAATGTTCCATGATAGTGCTGTCTCCTCTATGGGGATAGGAATGAAGTGTTGTTTCTTTTATCCTCCTGTGATTAAGAAGCAGTTTAATGTAATATCCAAGACAAGTCAGATTACCTGGGTCCCTGGGTGGTCCTACCACATCCCAGCTCTGTGACTTGGATAGCTGCCTGAACCCCTTAGTTCATGAGTCATGATGAGAATCACAGAGTATACCTTACCTCATAGGTAGTGTGGGTTAAAGGAGCTACTATATGCAAAGAACTAAGAACCCATAGAGAGTTCATATACATGTGCACACACATACACCCCCCACACACACACAGTGTTGGCTCTTCTTGTGTTGGCAGGTTCTCTCTTTTTTGTAGGCAAATCAAGGGTTGTTTCAATATGTTGGGTTTATCTAATGGCCCCGGCGGTTCAGAGTTCTATTCTCATGACATCATGTCCACAAAATCCTCTTCCCCACACCTCCCAGAAGAAGGGCACTTGCCCCATCTCTAACTTATCCCAGCTCTCCTAGAATTCACTTAAAGAATTGCAACCCAGCCAGGGATGATGTCTCATGCCTATAATCCCAGCACTTTTGGAAACCGAGGTGTGAGGATCACTTGAGATTGAGAGTTCAAAATCAGCCTGGGCAACATAGTGAGACCTTGTCTTTACAAAAAAACAAATAATAATAATAAATAAGAAAAGTTAGTCAGGCGTGGTGGTGCATGCCTGTTGCCCTAGCTACTCAGGAGGATGAGGTAGGAGGATCATTTGAGCCCCGGACTTCAAGGCTATAGTGAGTGATGATCGTACCACTACACTCCTGCACAACTCCAACCTGGGTAAGTGACAGACCAAGACCCTGTCTCTAACACACACACACACACACACACACACACAGAAAGAACAAAGAAAGAATTTCAACTTTTAAACTCTTCAGTGTGGTCTCACAGACCCGTTCAAGAAGCATGACTCCTTATCACTGGCTGATCTTTATGCTCCAATTCTCTAAGCTTTAATTTCTTTAGTTGTAAAATGAATCAGTGATAGTTACATTGCAGAGGGTTTCTCTTGTCTTGGCTATATGTGATAAGGACGCTACTCAATGATTCCCTCTGTCAGCCTGCACCTTGCCAGTTACTGGAAGTCTCTGGATGGTGATATGATAGATGGTGCCACAGCCTGTGTCCTCTCAGTCCCCAGACAGGACTGTAACTCATCACAAAATAATGTCCAATGAAGATTTTCAAGCATAATTCGTGGGGTCAGCTGGGAGCTAACATGTAAGCATAACCCGTGATAGCTTCCTGGAAAGCCCAGCAAGAGCCACGGAGAAGGCGGGCCTGAGGCTGGGAGCCCAGCTGGGGAGCTGGTTGCGGTCGCCACTGTTGGGAAGGATGTGGTGGCCACAGGGCCCAGGAGGGGATCTTGTGTGGGCTGTCTCAACGGGTCTAGCACTGTGGCTACCACCCAGCACAGTAGTAAATGGCCATATCTTCTTTCTCTACGGAATTGATGGTAAGGATTGAAGTGGAATTTTGAGGATACTTTTTTGCCACAACTTTGTCCTTCCTCTTTTCCGAGGAAACTTGAACTGAGGATTTTGTAGTGGTCACTTGAATCAGATGCTTCAAAACCTGATTTGGTTTCTGCTGGTACCAGTGAACGACCTCAGTTTCGAAACGTGTGCTCAATATCTTGCAATGTATGTTAATATTTTTCGTTGCCTCTGTGGAAATGGATATATGGGACTGCTCCACTTTTGATAATCCAAATCCAACTGTAAGTAAAAGAGGAGAATTTTCAATGAACTTCTGAGAATGTAAGAAGGAAACATTGAGGAATTACTTTGGTCACTCATCTAGACGGACATGGTTGGAGAGTGACTCACGAGCCCAGAAGGAGAAGAAGGTGAATGCTTCCAGAAGTGGCATCCTGTCCACTAGCCTGTGTCCTCAGAGAGAAAGCAGGAAAATGGAGACCTGGTGACTGTACACCTCAGGTCTGGGGCAAGAGGGTGTAGCCTGAACTGAAGAGAGGGAAGGAAGTGGTGGGTTCCTTGGGTCCTTTAGTGCTGGCTACAGACTCAGCACTGCCTGCCCTGAGTATCTGCAGTTAAGGCGTTCGCTTCAGTAGGGACCTTTGCATGAATGCGAGTGGGCCATGGAGGTGCCTTCATCTCTATGGACATAGAAAGGGTTTCTACTTGCCTAGGAAACCCTTTCTAGTAGCCTAGGAGCTACTTTATAAACACTCTTTTTTCAGCATAATGTTTTTAAATATTGCATGTTTAATAAACATTAACTTTTATAATAGCAAACATTTAATGAACATTTTCTACTTGTAAGCCTTTTTTTATTTATAAAGTAATGCTTATTACTTTTTAATCTTCATGACAATCACATCACATGTAGCTTTTACCTTATAGATGAGGGTAACGAGGCACAGAGAAGTCAGGTGGCTCAACGAAGGTCACTCAGCTCATAGGTAGAACACGCTACGCTGGTAAAGATGCTCATTGAAGAAACTCAGAGAAACAGGGTAAAGATAAAAATAAAAATAACCATGATCACACCACTAAGACCCACCGCTATTATCATTATGGTAAGTTAACTTTTAGATTCTTCTGTGTAGATACATGGCTATTAATGTGATTTTATGGACTGTAACTATTTTTAATGTATAGGGCTCTGTATTTTTATTCTTGTAGTTCATCTTACATTCTGAGCTGCTTCCCATGTCACTGAAGGATTTTTAATGTCTGCAGCTATTAACTGATGGTCTTTGTTACCTAGGAGCTGCCTGACCTTGTGGAAACGTCATAATCTCTTTGTGCTTCATATTCCTCATCTTAAAATGGATGCAGTAGTAATATTGATATCCAGATTTTCTGCAGATGAAAAATTAAACACACCTAGTATGTTCTTGACACATATTAATTTTCAGTCATTATTAGGTATTATTATTACTACTACTGCTACTCCCTTTTTGAAATTTAATTCCCCCTACTTTCAGCCATTTAAATCTGCCCCCCACCTCACCCCAGCTTTCATTGTTAAAATGCTTTGATGACCATTTTGAAGCAATAACCTGGTAAAGTCAAGGGAAACCAGTCAAATATTGTTATAAATCACTTTCCCACATCAGAGAGCTTCCCTCTCCCTCCTTCTTCTCATCAGCTAAGCTTCTTCACTTCCATTTTATGCTGTCCACGTGGTTTCCTCTGAGATCTCTGGGTGTGTCAAAGCTCTTTTAACCCTGGGCAGTGGTTGTTTCTGAAACTTATGTCCAGCTCTGTCACGTGCCGTGGGGGGCAAGTGTGAACTCAGACTGGCTTGGGTCCCCCAGAGGAGAAAGAGGAGAAAGCAGCTGGCTCAGATGACTGGATTTTTCTCCTGGCATGGCTGCCATGTTTTCCCTCTATTCTAACAAATAGCATTTCTGAGGTGCTCAACACTGGGAAGTTGAGTGTCCAGGAGGTAGGGGGCGGTAGACCAGATGGCCAGTGTATCTGCCCTGCACAGGGGTGTATCCTGGGAATGGGGAGGAGTAGGTGGGGATGCCAGTTACTATATGTAGCCTGAGCCAGTCTGGGGGCGTTAGCTTGGCTTGGGGCCCTGGGTTCTGCCACTGCTAGGGCAGCCACAGCCACGCTGGGACTCACTAGGTCCCCTGTGCCATTGTCGCTGCCAGACAGCTCCTCCCAGACCCTGCAGCTCTAGCAGCCATGTGTGTATGTGCGTGTGTCAGGGGGGCATTGTGGGGAGTGTGTCTAATTGCTGGAGCCCACACTCTCTACCTGACTACCTGGAAGAAAGGCTGAGGAAACACATCAGGCATTTTTCTTTTTTGTAAAGGGAGATGAATTCATTCTTTCCTCAAGATGCATAAGGTGGGAAATTCCCTAAACACAGGACAAGGCTTCTAGGAGGCAAAAAGAAAGACAAACGATCACTTCAGAAACATATTTTTCTTTATTAATTATTTCAAACAAAAGAAGTGAAAAAACGCACAATTTATCTTTTACTTATTTGTAAACACTGTCAAGTATTTTAGTGTTTATTTTATATACTTCTCCATAACATTAATAGCTCCTATTAATTGAGGATATTGTATGAGGTAGACATTGCCACAGATACTTTTGTCCATTATCTATGAAGTTCTTAATATGGTTCCCATTTTTCAGATGGGAAAATTGAGGCTTTGACAGAGCATGCATTTTGTTCTGATAGGAGTAAGTGGCAGAACGGTAATTTGTATCAGAGGATCTGACTCTAGAACCCATGTTCTTAACAAGACACTTTATTTCCTCCACATATATATTCCCTTCCTTTTAAGGTTCTCAGATGCATTTTCTAGGATTTATTACAGGAAATGCTCTGTATGTGTTTTCTCAGTGATAATTCCAAAGATTCATTTATCCCAGCAAACATCTGGCGAGGATCCCCTACAGGCAAGGCATCACGCAGGTCTGGGAATGTCACAGAAGCCAGAAACAGAGGCTCCTCATTATGTGATAGTTGTATTCCAGCAGCACTTACATTCTCCTTGATTCATCTGGTGCAATACCTGGAACTCAGAGTAACGTGTTCAGTGACCGGAACTGCCCTCCCTTCGTTCCAATTCCCTTATGACTCAGTGCCCGTCATCTATACTTCCTGGAAATCTCAGGATGAAGGAATGATGGTCCCTGATTCACTTTGACTGTTCTCTACAATTCTCAAATAGAAACCACCCCTGATCAGGAGGAAATCAGGACAACTGGAATTTGGAGCGTGAAACTGGCATCACGTGGGCACAGCCAGCGGCTATTTGCTCCCCTTTCCTGTTGCTTCTAGGACTCAGGTGCCTTTCAGGGAACACAGGGCCCAGGCCAAGGCTGGGAGACAGGGATGAAGTTGCTTATGTGGGAACAATTCTAGTCCAGAACTGGATTCTTGGCTCCTCTAATACTATGAACCCAGTTGTACATGGCTTCTTCTATTTTATTCTGTGGACTATATATACAGAATTGCCGTGCAAGCAACAGAATCTCTCAATGCTTTCAATATTTTGTTCTCACCTAACTGCCATTGAGCAGCTGTTGTAATTGACCAGACACTTATCAGATGCCCCACAGCCTGACTGGTTTTTGTTGGTACCAGTATACGACTGAGGTAGCAGATGCAATGTTGAGTACTGTGTGTGAATATCTCATTCTTCTTTTCTACTGTGGATGTAGGCATCCCTGATGGTGCCATTTTGATCACCCACCATGGGTGTGGGGAGAGAGGGAGAGAGAGACTGGGGGTGGAAGGAGAATGACACAGTTTTCAATGAGTACCTGTAATATCAAGCAGTAAATTAACTTTTTTTAGGTTCTCACATAACCTGAACAAAGGAAAGAACAAACTGACTAGGCCAGAGGAAAAGACAGATGACTGCTTGTAACTGGGCACTAGGTCTACCAGGCTTTGCCCCAAGGACAAGCTGGAGGCCTCAGGTCAGTGCCAGGCACGTGTGACTGCTGGTGTCAGGAATGGATACGGCTTGGCCGGGCAGGCCAACGGCAATCTCTGCCATTCCTGAGGTTTCCGAGATGTCTGGATAATGTCAGGCTGTGACAGCAAACCCACCACTTCATCTATGGATAATTAGACAGACAGGCAACAGGGAGATAGAGACAGAGGCAGAGAGAGAGACAGAGGTGGAGGTAAAGGTAGAAATAAAGATACCTAGTGCAGACAGCAATATTGGAACATGTCTGAGAAGGAAGGTTTTTCTTGATGAATTGTCCCAGTCATTTCACACAGGGGATACAAACAAAAGTAAAACTTAACTGCAAATGCTGATAATGAGTACCTACTGAGTCCTTTCTCTGCTCCAGGGGTGACGCTCTGCCTTCTGGATTAGTTATCTCAGCGAATGCTCACAGCAGTGGCTGCAGTGGCTCTGCCATCTCTTGCTCCTCAGAAGACGAAGCTGGGTGCTCACGTCACCTCCAGCCCCGACTCCAGAGTTCATACTCCCTGACTGTCCTATGCAGGTGACGTTTTTATTCACTATGTTTTTCATGACCATCAATTTTTCTCAGGGATCTGGGATTTAAAGTCTGGTTACTGTATTCAAACAATACCATTTTCATTTGTTCTTTGATACCTATTTTTATGTAGACTAATTTTGTCTGTCCTTAGTTTTAGGAAGCTTCATGGATTTAATTTATTTAAAACCCTGTATCTTGTCTCTGTGCCTCTATCACTTGTCACCTCCTAAATGGGCCCTCGCAGCACACAAGGCTTCTTTTTACTAAATAACAAAAGGCACAAATTAGACAAAGGCACCCTTTCTCCAGGCTGACAGAGCACAGCTCCAGAGTGCACAGGGGTGGGAGTGGAATGGGATTTTGGTCCACACTCGTGCCCCTCACCTGGGTGCCACTGGGCAGGTGTAGTGGTAGAATATGCACACGCCACAACGCAGTGGGGAGAAGAGGAGTCATTTTTGTATAGAACAGATACGTCTTATCTCATCCTCGTTCTGATACGGCTCGACGGCACTAAACTTACCAATTTAGTTTCCACCAGATTGGAGCAGTCTCTTTTGGGTTAGCTCATGGTGGTGCATTCTTAGGCTTTTCTGCATTTCTCCGTCTTCTTCCTTCTCATCCCCAGAACAGCATCACTACATGGGGAAGAGTGTGGGAGTTAGTATTGATAGTCGTCTTCCTGCTACCCTCTGCATCCTCGACAACTTCCAGCTCTTTGTGTTGCTGGTCTCTGGGATTCGGACTCTTCCTCTGAATGAGCTGGTGCAATAACCAGACTGAACTCACCACTACTGACCCCACACACGCCCTTGGGATGCAGAGTTCCCACCCTGCAGCTTCTCATCCAAATCCCAGGCTCTGTGTCCCCCTCATCCCCTCGGCACCTCTGTACCCTCTTAAAGACCCCGAGAGTCGTCGGGATCGCCTACATGCACAACCTGTGCAGAACAGTAGTGCTGGTTTGGGCCCATCTTTGCAAAGGCCTTCCCCTGTTGATGTAGTTCTCCCACGGCCATCCTGGGGAAGTTCGTCGTCAGCTAGATGCTCTCAGATTCTCTGTTTATTTTAGGTTTCTGTTGGAGTTTCTATCCTTTCTGCAATAAGACTGTCAGAGACAAGGGAACCAGAAAGTACCTTCACTTAATTCTCTGCCCCTCTGAGTTTCCCGACCATCTCACAACACTCCCCAGCCAGAGGCCTGCCCCTTCTCTCTGGGTGGACGCCAACTTCACTGCCATCATACCCAAAGTCTTCTGTATCCAGCACAGCTAGTGCAATCCTGTGTTCTTTATTTGCCAGGCTGGCTTTTGACCTATGAATAGGAGATTCAGAACTTCAGAAAGAACTTTAGAAAACTCTTTTTTTTTTTTTTTAAATATACTTAACCTAATTTTCAAGCCCACTATCCCACAATTAACTCAAAAAGTGAGTTTGTTCTGGGCAAAGCTACCATCTCACTAAATGGATAATACTCTCATGGTTTAGTTTAATTTTTTTTTTCTTTTTTTAAATGAGCTGCAGGTAACAAGGTTCATGTGGGAGAATAAAAATATGCTGGTTACATATTCTAAAACATTATCCTCATTACACATTTTGATTGTTTACTTACCGTCTAGGCTTCAGGTTTTTATCCCTGTCTATGTATCTCATCCATGTTTTCTGCTAAAGTAAAATCGCAAGAACAAAGAAGATATTCAGTTTTTTTAGCCTTTTCCCCCTCCCATAAGGAAAAGGGTCCTAAGGTATATTGTCCAGGAAGGGACCTCTTCCAGACGTGTGCCCAGGGTGACCCTTTAGCCATGGCTTCTTGAGCTACTACTGCGTTACTGTCCATATTTGCCCACAAATGCCACAGTATATTTCTGTGAAGTTAACAAACACTAAGGGTGCTCAAAGTGGCCCAATGGTGCAATCGAACAGCAGGGACTATTTGTTTAGACAGATCACTGCCCCTCTCTAAGCATCGGTTCTGTCTTCCACGAGTAGGTTTATTTTTAGGATTTTTATGATGATCATCTGAGATTCTGAACATACGAAACAGCTATTATATTCTCTGGCAGCCAATAGGAGCTGAATGAGTATGAATTCCATCTTGTTCCTTGCCAGCACCTTCACCCTGAGCATCTCACCATGACTGGAAAGCTCTGGGAAATGAAATAGTGGACTTTGCCTTCTCTCTGAGATACTCAGGCCATGTCAGTATACAAGTCTCTAAATAGGAAAATAAGTCAATTGGAAATGATGTCAAACCAGAAACTTAGGGGCACAGTTACTGGCATCTGTGGGGGTGCAACTGATAGTCATCTGACTCCCTTTTCAATTTCCTCTGAACACAGGAAATGCTGCAGGCTGAGGCTGAGGCCTAGCCAGGGCTGAGGGCTGGACGAGGCTGGTCCACATTGGCAAGGATGTGGTCACAGACATGATAAGGGGGCATGTGCTCATTATCTTGGCTCTGTCGCCCTGGTAAGTTCCCAGGGACCACTATATTAGATTATCATGTCTTCTTCTGTTGCCGTGAATTTTACATGAATGACCAAAGAGAAGCAGACAGAATTTTATACATCTCATGTTGCAGTTATTTGCCTGTAACTGACCTTGAAAATGAGTTTTTACCAAGTAAATATCAGATCCTCAAAAACCTTATTTGGTGTTTGTCAGTACCTGAGTGTGTATGATGAAAAGTTGTATCTGGATACCCTGCAGTGAAAACATATGCTTCCTTTCTGCTATTGAAATATATTTACTTGCTTCAATTGTATTTATCAAATTTCAACTAGAATGGGATTTCCAACATAACCAAAATTATCAAGAAATAAAATATTCATTTTTTAAAAAGACTTCAACCAATCTGAGAAATAGGAGAACAAGTTCACAATCCCAGAGTAAAGAGAAAGCATTTATTTGTAACCAGAACCTCCCTTCTTCCCAGACTATGTGCCCCAGAAGAAGGCTGAGGTGATACGGACTCTAGAGCAGCAGGTTCCAGGCAGGAGGAGGGGAGCCTCCTAGATTGTTAGTTAGCAAAGAAAATGGATGTCTCAGGGCCCTGCGCCCAGATCAGTCATTTCTGAGGTTGCTAATTGGTCAGGAACACATGGGAGCTTTACCCATATCTATATGACACCAAGAAAATCAGTCCATGTAACAAGGTAACACTTACTCATACCTTGTTATCTTTTTAGCTCTTAGAAACTTTTAGGGAGATTCCTTTTGTTATTATTATTATTTCGCCAAGATTAGTTAAGTGATTTCAGGGGACAGTTGGTCCAAGTTACCAAGTCTGCTATGACCTGAAGCCACCCATCAGCTTTTCCAAGGTGAGAGTCCTCACTGATTTCTCTGCCTACCAAACCCTCATGACACAGGTCAAACATTTCCATGAGCCCCCATGCAGGGCTCTGCCTTGGCCCCAGAGTGGCTCTAGGACCTGCGGAGTCCCTTTTGGTGTGGAGGGGGAAGAGCTGCCTCCTCACCTCTTCACTTTTCTTTGATCATGATTCTTCTGATCCGTGGATCCTTTCCAGTAGTCCATTATTTTCTGCCTTCTCAGAACACCTATATATGCCAGGAAAGCAAAAAATTATAAGTTTAATTCTTTATTTCCTTTGAGGGACATAGTGACTAGCATAGTACTGTTCCTACCAATATTTACTAAGAATATTCAGGCTATTTCATTGCTTAATTATGTTTCTTCCAGTAATTTGATTTCTTTCTGTTTCAACTCTTTTCATTAAAGAGTCAAATGACATCAATAGCATATACAGGCAGAAGAATTCCACAAGTGTGCTTGGGTATACTGTGGGCACATGTTCATTATCCTCAGGAATATGCACAGAACGGCCCCCCCACCGTCTTCTCCCCTTTGTCTTTGATTCCACTTATTGCAAGGTCAGTGTGGTGTGGTAGGAAAAGGGTGGGTTTTAATAATAGTCATACTCGGCTTTAGATCCCTTCTCTGCTACTTACTTGTGATGCCTGCATGATCCTGGATGTTACAGAGTCTCACTGAATCCCAAGTTCCTCATCTAAAAAGGGGGATGATAATATCTAAGTCAGAACAGCCATGTAAAATTCAGGGCTGACACCAACTTGGCCCTCAGCCCATGTGCCAGGGCTTCCCTGGGCAGCTACACAGGAAGCGGAGCATAATGTGGCCATCCCAGGCCAGGCTGCAGTTGTGTCTACTCTTATGTTCTCTTTTCCGTCCAGGTTTGGATAATATTTCTGTGCTCCCCAGCAGACTGAGAGTGGGGGAGTACAGCAGCAAAGGACATAACTGAGGGGCATATCTTTCTGTTGCTCAATAAACACAGAGTTTATTAAAAAAAGGTTTGACTGGCCGGGCGCGGTGGCTCACGCCTGTAATCCTAGCACTCTGGGAGGCCGAGGTGGGTGGATAGCTCAAAGTCGGGTGTTCGAGACCAGCCTGAGCAAGAGCAAGACCCGGTCTCTACTATAAATAGAAAGAAATTAATTGGTCAACTAAAAATACATGTAAAAAATTAGCCGGGCATGGTGGCGCATGCCTGTAGTCCCAGCTACTCGGGAGGCTGAGGCAGAAGGATTCCTTGAGCCCAGGAGTTTGAGGTTGCTGTGAGCTAGGCTGATGCCATGGCACTCTACAGCCCGGGCAACAGAGTGAGACTCCGTCTCAAAAAAAAAAAAAAAAAAAAAAAAGTTTGACTATTTTTTTTTTTTTCAAAAAAAGGTATAGAAGTCAGAAAAAAGTGATTGCATGATAAAATTCTCTGCAGAAAACTCTCTGTAGATTGTCTCTAAGTAAACCCTGCAGGCATTAATTTAAATAACTTCCTGTGGCCCTGGAGAATGCAGTCTAATGCTGCAGGTAAAAAGAAACAGAAAGAAACCTAATTATAAAATGAATGGTAAAATTCTTTATTTTCCCTCAAAATGTCTCTATTAAAAAATTTTTGTTTTGTTTTATTTTGCTCATCACTCTGGGATCAAGGCAATAGATTTTGTAATCAGATAGGCCTAGATTCAAACCCCAGCCTTCCCACTTACTATCATGTCACTTAATTTATCCAAGTCCCAAATTGATACCTATAAAATATCGATAAACTGAGATGATGATAATAATTGCTATCTCCCAGTATTTTATTAGGATTAAATGAGTTGAAGTATACAGTATAAAGTGGTTAGTACATAAAAATATTCAGTAAACAAAAGCTATTATTATTATACTCATATCAGAATACTTATTACATTATTTATTTTCATATAGAACTGAGCTCCTTGAGAGAATATTCCAGATATTCAACTCTTTACCCATAAAGCAATTAATTTTTCTGTTTTTCTTTGGCTAAGCAAAGAAAATAAGGAAAGACACATAAGTCTGCTGTCTCAGCTGGAAATTCTGCCACTTTATAACTATGGATTTTTGACAATTAATCTGTAACTTTAATTTATAAGCAAGTAAAAAATAAAAAAAAAACCACCATGACTACAAGAGAATACTAATGATCAGCATGTGATTGAAATTGTTAGTTGATTCAAAAATATCAAGAAAGTGGATTAAGGATCTACAAAAGAGAAAGATTAATTATAACAACCGTGGGGATAGATTATTTCTCTATTCTCATTGGATGAGAGTTGGGATTGTTTACTACTTTACACTCATTTATTGTCTTAAAGAACATCAAGAACACAAAATTGGATTAATCATAAGATTTGTTCATGAAGCACTACAATCATATAGCACTATAATCATTATCCAAATGTAGATCACTTTTATTTTACTTATGTGCTGGTGATTTATTTAATGAGTCAACAAATACCTGAGAATTCCTTCACTTACCCTAAGAACAAAAGCATTATGAATAATCAACATGGTCCTATTAAGAAATTGGTTAGAAAAGCACATACTTTTATGATGGTCTTCAAGACTTGTCAAGTTTACGGTTTTGTTACTGAGGGAACAGCCACACATCCTGTTCTGTTGGAGATGGGGGTCTTGGTGGTTTTGTGGACAGTGAAATGGAACAAACTAGATAAAATAGTCTTCTTGCGGCCCTAGCTTGTCTTAACTTATTTTGGGTCAAAGGTAACCCACTTATTTGATTATCTGTTTGATTTCTCCCTTTGCTGCTCCAGGTCTATTCTCCAGCTCACTCTGCCTTAATACTCTGATTGCTGTGGTTTGTATTAATGGTCTTCCTTATGCTCCAGGTGCTGCTTGGGGGAAGCCAATGGAAGCATCAGCAGGAGGCTGGGAAATAGGAGGAGAGTAAGATCAGGGTTCCCTCCCTAACAGGTGGCCTTCAGTTGGCGGCATCCTTCCCCAGTGGCCAATATATAGAATATTGTCATCTACTCCATAGCCAGAGGTTGATGCCCAGGACCCAGGTGGAGGTAGGAGTAGCCATTCTCTTCTTTGCCAATTGAACCCCTGGAGGAATTGTTTCTGTTTTTCCCTAGGACTTGGATCCATAGCTTTGGAAAGCCTAGTGCCAGGGAAGACATACAAGCCCCATAAGCTACCTTGAGCACCCAGAGCATTAACATTTTCTGCAATTTAACATACTAGATCAGTAAGAATAAGGAGAAAAAAACCAAGATTTTGCTTTTTAAGGGTAGCAAAAGTTGTTAGAAGAGAGAAAATAAAAAGTGATCAGACAGATCTTTCTAACCAGCAAATGTTACATGTTGTTTCTCAGTGCTCAATAATATGCAGAGATATTTTTAATATTATAAGGCATGTGAATTCTTTTTAAAAGTAAATTTTAAAATAAAATTCAAAAGTAATAAACATTTTCTATTAGGCAATTTAGAAAGTACAGAAATGACATAGGAAAAAACATTCATGATTGCAATGTGTAGAGATAGCCTCTCGGAAGTCTGTACCCTTTTGTCTGCCCAAGGCTGCCTCTCCTGAGGCAGGACGGAAAACAAACAGCACTCAAGACAAAACAGTTAACAGGGCTTTCCAGCTGGGTCTGGCAATTTCTAGAACTGCGATGTTTGTAAGATGCCTTCTAAGTAACAGACATTACTTTTCCCACAGTACTAGTATGAGTAGGGAGTTGGGCAATACATGATATGTTACACGAAAATATCTCTTTTGCAGATTTTCTTAGATCTCATTCAACTTTCATTAGATAATATAATGTTGGTTCTATTCCTCAGAGTCATTGTGTCTCACCCACCTCAAGTATAAAAGAAAATAAGTTGATCCAAAATCATTAGAATATTTAGGGCATCCATCTATGCAAAAGCCCCTACACATTAGGTAATGTGAGTATTTCAATAATATTCAAATATCAATCTCAATTCAACATATATTAATTGAGCCCCTACTACATTCTAATAAGATGCTTTCAGTGTTTCTAGGAATCAGAAATTTAAACAACCATTCAATTGGCAAATGTTTACTTACGACAGAGCGGGTGTGCCTCTGCTGGTTTGCCTTTAGTGTGGCCACTAATGTCCCTGGTGAAACTCACATTAGCCAAAAGGAGAAGGGCGTGAGGAGCAAATGACTCCAAATATGGACTCATTTCCCCCATAATAGTTGTTTACACCATGCACCAGGGCAGTGTCCTCTCCAGCTGAGTGTAAGTTTGAGGTCCCATGGAGCCATGATTGAAAAGTTAATTTGGGATGAACCCTTGTGAGAGTTTCTTCATATTTAAGTATTCTATCTATTAACTATAATAGTCAGACACACTATGACAGATATGTTGCTAAGCCCTGGCTATACAAAGCTCTCTGTATATGTGTGTGTATGTGTGTGTGTGTGTGTGTGAGTGTGCGTTCCTGCATATACAATCACACCATATAACAACGTTTCAGTCAAAGCTGTGGATCTCATAAGATTATAATGGAGCTTCCCTATACAGGAGTACCATTTTTTATTTTTTATATCTTATTTTTACTTTACCTTTTCTACGCTTAGGTGTGTTTAGATACACGAGTACTTACCATGATGTTACAATTGCTTACAGTGTTCAGTACAGTCACTTACTGTGCAGCTTTACAGCGTAGGAGCAACAGGCTGTACCATAGAGCCTAGGTGTGTAGTAGGCCATTCCGTCTAGATTTACGTAAGTACACTCTGTGATGTGTGTACAGCAAATAGCCTAGAACATACCCCTATTGTTAAGCGACTCATGACTGTATATGTGTGCTAGTTGTTACTTTGTTTTGTCCAGTTTCGTTTTTTATCAGCTAATACTTACTGGGTTGTCACAATATGCCAAGCACTGGGCCAAACCCTTTACACGTATCGTTCCAGGAGCTCTCACAACCACCTGTGAGATAACCGCAGGACCTTTGTTAAACAGGTGACAAAATAGAGCTAGAGAAGCTCAAGGCCTTGCCACAGGGCTCCTCTGTGCTAAAAACCTGGGTCAGACCTGGGTCTCTCCGATGGTTAAGGCCCTGGTCTTGACCACTGTGTACATCACATGCACAGCCAGACAATTACGGAGATGTTGAAGGACCAAAGTATAAGAACTATTTGAGAAGATGAAACTAAGAATCATTCATCCCTCAGCTTTTACCAGTGGAAATCTACCTTTACTCTTTTGTATATGCAAGATCATATTTCAAGAAAGAGTTTCATGGCAAAAAAATAAATAAATAAAGCAATAACAACAACAAATTGTAAACCATGACTTGAGCTAGATGTAACCAAAATCCACAAGCAATTTATAACCATGAGAAGTATTTAAATTGAGGACTGTCATTTTAGTGGCGTATGGCAGCCCAGTAGCAGAAAATGTCTCAACAGAAGAGCACAGGAGCCTTGTAATTTCTGCTGTGCGTAATGCCTGGCTCAGAGTAGTCTGCCATCCAAAAACTATTGTTGGATGAGTGGAATCTTAAGCCAGAAAATGAACTATTCTTCAAATGCCAATCCAAAGTAGACTTGGACATGGAGTCAATTAGAAGTGTTTATAAGTTTTGTGCAAAATCAAGTATCACCACTCCAAGGCATGCATGTGATACCTTAGTCATTGCACCCTGCCTTGCTTGTGGTTAGAACATGCTGTGTTTGTTACATCTTAGCCTCTAGGAAAATGAATCCTATCTATTCTAATACCCAGTTTTAAATCAAGGTAGACAGGGAGATCAAGATACTTAATGGGATGCAAATTAACTGAATCACACACACAAAAAATGTATATATATCTTGGCAGAAAAAAATACACACTGAGTGGGGAAGGTTGACCCAGACAAATAAACATAGGTGATCTAGAAAAACTGTTGGAGAAAGAGATCAGATTCCTGAAAAGATGAGGCTTATCACTTGTATGCAAGAGCTGTCCAGAAAGTATCTAGCCATTATGAGTATAACAAGCACATATTGCAAGGCTGGATACTTTCCAGACAGCCCTTGTATACTTATGCAAAGCCTCCTCTTGGAGAAAACATAGAATTTGACAACTCCACGTAGAGTCAGCACATGAACACCTATCTTGAAGACTGTGTAAAAGCACACTGGTGGTAACTGTGGTTTCCCAGTTCGTAATAATGAATAAAGAACCAATGAACATATGTTGAATGACATGGCTCCAACTGTGTGACACTGTGCAACTCCCAGGAGGCACAATAGTAGGTGGCTGAGTCTTGTTTCTCTACATTGTGGATGGTGAGGGTAGACGTGGATGCTTCGGGTATCCTGTCCACCTCAAATTTGTTTGACGCAATGCCTGGTGCCATTCTGACAGTGTCATTAGATAAAATGTATGCCAGGAGCTGTATGACTTCATCAGGTCTTTCTTGATACCAATATAAGGACTTTGCAGAAATTGTTCCTTCAGACACCACACATTCCAGACGGGCTGTTTTTGACAGTGTTTTAGTGCTAGAAAGTTGCGGTTGCTCTAGGTGAACTGCGCCACACACACACACTGGAACAAAAGAGAGAGACGAGTAAATAAACTGAACACTTGGAATTTAGAAAATTCTAAAATTAGAGAATATCAGTCAAAAGGAACTGGGGGAGGAAAACAACTCACAAGCCCCAAGGACTGCCAGAGCTGACGCTGGGAGCAGTGACAGCATGTCTGCAGCGACTGCACCGTCCCCCAGGGCAGCCAGAAGCCACCTCCAAGAAGCGTTGGACCACTGTGGTGTGGCTCAGTCCACCAAGTCAAACTTCCCCTGGGTGAGGGTGAGGGGGGCCTCCTGACTCACTGTGAAGGGGTATTCTCACCACCTGTTAGCCCAGCCACACTGTGTGAAGACAGTCCTGCTAAGTCTGCCACCTTAGATCAGACCACAGAGTACAGACGGCCCCCTTAGACCTCTGAGATGATTCATTTATCCAAACAACATTCATTAGGCTACCGCTATGTACAAAGCCTCGTGCTAAGTTCTTTGGGAATACAGGTGCAACGATATGGCACATAGCCATAGAGAGCTGTCTAATGGGGAGATGGCGTGACGTAAGCCATGTTCTTGCTCTTCTCTCTTTTCACCCACTACCTTTCGCAGAGGAAATCCTCAATTGCCCCAGAGAGCTGTCAGGCCAGCATGGCTGGTGCTCGGGGTTGTGCTATGCACCAGTGGCCCACAGAGCGCTTGTCTTCAACCAGCTAGAGAGACGCAGGCTCATCAATCCAGTTACCTCTGCTCAGCTGCAGTGTGGGGTTCTACTGGCCACCTTCATGGGTCTGAACACTCCGTCCAGTCTGTTTGATTCTGGTTAAGCTCAGATTTATGTCCTCTCCCTCAGCTACCTGAAAATACATCCCTGCTAAATCCCAGCTTCTAGTGAGAAAGCACAATACACATATATCACTAGCCCAGGAAAAGATCAAACTTCAACATTCAAAGTATGTTTTCTACTGAATGCTTATCACTTTCACACCACCATAAAGTCAAAAATCACAAGTTGGGGACTATCTGTGTACATATCCAGCTGGCTACTGGCCATCTTCAGGTGTGTCTGACCCAGGACCTTGAACTCAATTTACACACAGCCAGCATGAGCTCGTTCACTCCCCAGACCCATCTCTTCTTCCTAGTTCCACCTTAACTACCCACTTTGCCCAAGCCAGGAACCTGGGCATCCATCGGCCTCGATTCTTCTTCCCTCTAACTAATTAATCACACTCCAATTCCTGTGGATTCTGCCACCTAAGTATCTCTGGGCTCACCCCTGCCTCCACCTCCCTCATCTCCAGGCCTCCAGTCACAGCCCCGTCCTGCCCACCGTCCTGTGACCGCTGCACTGATCTGATCAAGTCACTTCCCTGTTCGAAAGCCTTCTCCCTGCTCAGCCCTGCTTCTGAGGATGAAGCCCAGGGTTCTCTCCATGATGTGGCCACCGCCTCCTCACTTTTCCACCTTCAGCCACCCTCTACCTAGCATTCCATGATCCACTTTTACAGATTGACTTGCAGGTTTTTGTGTCTGGACTGAGAAAAGTGTCCCACTTTTCCTAGCTAACTCTTGTTCATCGTTTTGGGCTCAGCTCAGGCACTGTCTCCTCCATCCGGGAAACTTCCCTCACCCAGGAAGTCAGGGATGGCGGTGCCTCCAATTGCCTCTCTCGTGGCGCCCCCTAGTGCCTCCCTCTCTCCTAGCACCTCCTCCCCAGGCCTTGGCCTGTTGACTCATTACTCTCTCTCTTAATGGACTTCCTTGAGAGTTTCCAGGGGAGTGAGATGAGGTGTGATTTATCTTTCTATTCCCAGGTGTTTGTTAACAAGAGTGAAGGAACGAGCGAGCGGATGAATGGCCATTGTAGTAGTTCTTTTCCTTCTGTCAATAAGACACCACCATTTCAAATATAATTTTTAAAGGTAATGGACACTTACTGTCTTCAATATGCCAAGCACTTTGTAGCCATTATTACATTTAAGTTTATAAATTTACTGTAAACTCTAGAGTGCCCTACTGGAAGCAGATAAGGAAATGACTCATCATTTAACAGCTTGTCGGTGACAGATTTGAGATTGATTCTACCCTGCTTGTGACGATAAAGTCCTCAGAAGGTGTTTCCCAGAACCTGTACTTTTTCATTAAACTCCCCCGCCCCAGGTGCTTCTGATGCAGGTGGTCCACAGATGACATTTTGAAAAACACTGTCCTAGGAGCCAGACAGATTCAAGGTTAAGGGCTCTGGGATGAAACTAGAGGATCCAATAGCAAGAGACCAGACCCACATGAAGCCAGCAATTATGGACTTCAGAATTCTGGACTTTGGACTTCTCTGTAGATTCAAGCTGCTCTACCATTATTCCAAAACCTCTTCCTCATGACCTCCTTTATTGAAACTCATTTCTGCACACCAGAGCCTTTGGCACATTGGTTGTGATATTTTCTAAATGGAAATTAATTTTGAGCTGTGAGTGTTGCTTCTCTCCTTTCTTTTCCTGGTGTTTCTTTGCTTGTAATTACTTTCTTATTCTTTAGACTGGCCATGTACCTGCAATCAGCTAGAATGAGGACTGCATTTTGAGACAAGAAGAGTCATTTTCTAAAACCTGCATCAAAATTGTGACATTCTCAGGAGAAATGGATTTCAGACAGGTTACAATAGCCAGAGTGTGAGCTCCAGTCAGTAAAACAGAATCAGCCATATGGAGTTCAAATTAAATAAATGCGAGAAGGTAACTTGGACCATAAAGGGAGGTCAAGCCTCCTTATTTTATATCCATACTGATACCTGTCCATCATAACCAGTCTGATATTCTCAGGCATGAAGACAATGGCCATGGTAGGCACATTTACCTACTTGATTGCAATTTGAGATAGACTCGGGCCTTTAACACTGCATTGGAGTTGGGGTTTCTATATATCCCCACTCTAACTGGGGGGCCACAATGACAATTTGGGTGTCCTGGTATCAAAGTTACCTCGGATCCTGTCTCCAATAGCCTTGAAATATCTGGTTATTCCCCTTCCCAGAGTGTACAGTTTCTCAGATAGTTGGTGTTAGATCTCTTTGAGGAAAAGACTGGGAGAATCACTACCACATACATTTGATAAAACATTACAAGGTTTACCCTTAAGTGGACCTGGACTTCCCTTCAAAGGACTCTGGATTTGAGAACTGAGACAGCTGACATCAGTCTTCTGTTTATCTTCTCTTGATATATTCTGATTATGTATATGTATAAGGAATACTATTGTTGGTGGCCCATTTTCCTTACTTCTGAGAATATTGTGGTGTATTAGTCATCACCCCAGATTTCTGTAGATCAGGGCTCCCTGGTTACCTGTCTGGCTTTATTGCTTCTTACCCTAATTCTGCCCATGTGGCCTCTGTTATTTTGAAATCACATCATCCCCATTGACAGTAGGGAGCTAATTCTGTAACAGCATCTCCTATAGTCAACTCTGCCTCACAAAGCACAGTCTCCACTGAGATTCTTATGGCTTCTGGTGTCTCCCATTTTAGAACATGCCTTGTCTTCCTAATTAAGAGGATTCTCTGGTTCCTCCCCATGAATACAGTCATCAAGTGAGTTCTCAGGTTTTGTACAAAAATCCATTCTAGCATGCCTATCTCCATAAGCCGTTGAATACCTTTCTGAATTCTCTGTCAAGGCAGCTCTGACATTTCCATGTCATGTATTAATAATATGAGCCAAGGTTTCCCCCATGCTTCCAAGAAGCCATCCTGGTAGTGTACTGGGACCAGCTGCAGGAGCTCTTGTCAGGGCACTCAATCCTGAAAGTACCCCTGTACCATTGAACTCTGTTTCTTCAGTCTTATATTCCGTAACTCCTCCCACCTCATCTACTACCTTCAAAATCTACTTCTAGGTATGTTCTCCATGTCTACCATGACGTATTAAGCACTTCCTAAAACTCCTGGATTGGATAATCCCTTTTATGTCTCAGCAGGACCTCAATGAACCATGCTGAGAAATGATCCTACTTATCAGTCTAATGTGCAGGAGGGAAGATGGAATAGATTTGGCAGCAGGGTAAGTATCAGATCCATTAGGACATTATGCAGAAATGATTTAAATGGTTGGAAAATCTATGACATGTCTCACTATATTATTAGCTAAAACACAAAAATAAAATCATCTTGATATATGTTGAAAGGAAATTTAATTCAACAATCATTCTGATTTTTTAAAAAATTAAATAAAATAAAAAGATACTTTCTTAACCTAATACATACATACTTGTGAGAAGGTAAGAAGTAGAGGTGTGGTTCTTGAATCTTCATGGTATCTTCTAAATGGTGACCTCTAGAATCTCATTGGTCTCTGCTTCTCATCTTTGGAAAGTGTTGGGTGTGGAGCTCTTTTTAATCTTTGTAATCTCACTGGAAAATCCACAGGAAGTGAAGATGAAGGCTGTCCTTCATTGGCTTTCTCTACCAACTGGATGTTTTCAAACAAACCTTCCCCAAAGTCCTGCCCCTTCTGTGTTATTTATCAGAAATAACAATTTACCTGAGTGTCCTCTATTTTATTTGATAAGTGTACCATCAGAAACTATACTGATAACTGCAAGGTAGTTAGATTAATAGGTGGATTAATCGGTGGTCAAACAAGTATAATATATTGATGATAAAATTATAGGAATAGCTATCCAGATTTCCCCCCACTGCTTTAATAAATATGTATTGTTTTATGTTTAAAATGCTCACAATAAGAAACAGAATAATATCCCTCTTGGTGTTTGTTTTGTCCTCTCTCAGGTAATTCATCTTCTGCTGTCATAACAGCTGGGTATGAGAAGGGTAGGGGACTCCAGTGGTCTCTCTTCTGCCTTGGGGACCACATGTGCAGGGACAAGAGGCTGCCACAGGAGCAGCTCTGAAAGCTGAGCCCTCCAACTTCTTATGCAGGAGACAAGCTCAAGGACCTTGAAGCCTGGGAAATCCTTGCTGGGAGAGAAGTCTTAACAGTTTAAAAATGAGAAAGAAGAGAATTGCCTTCATACTAGACTGCAAAGAAAATTCTTAAGAAACTAATAAAAGAAACTAACTCCAGTGGAATCTAAAAGAAGTATAAAGCTACAGTAATGAAAACAGGACAATACTTGAATAGAATGTAAAGGTTCATTTAACACAACAGAAAATCCAGAAAGAGATCCACATATAGGCAATGTTTTATCATATGATGAAATTATGCATTCATGTCAAGTAGGAAGTAATTAATTATTCAATAAATTCTCCTTTTGGAACTGATTCATCACATCGAAACACATACTGTTGAATTCCTGTCTTACCACCTACAATAGAGATTTTAACGTAAAAAAACTGAAAAATGAAAAGCACTAGAATTTAACATTGATGAATTGTGTAGAAATGTCAGGTGAGATTGGCCTCTCTAAGCCAGATATCAAAAGTAGAGATTTAAAAAATCTGGTAGATTTTACTAAAAGTAATATTTAAAGTTCTGTTTACCAAAAGATGCCAGAAATAAGTAACGGCAAAGGAAGGGAAATTTTTTCAACACATATCATAAAAGGTTACTCTACCTAAAATTGTGTATAATAATTCTTACAAACCAAAAAGAAAAATTAATATTCCAATGGAATAATGGGCAAGTTGTATGATAAGGCAATTCACAATAAAAACATAAATGGCCAATGAACTTATGAAACAATGCCAGCACTGTTAAAGGTAAGGAAATAGCAATGGAATTAACACACCTCATTTTTCTGAACCATGGAACTCGGTTTGAAATCTATCACATCAAAGTCTATGACCTTGGGAATGTTATTTTACTTCTCCCTGCATGAATTGCTCATCTGTTAAATTCAAATGTACTTTGAACCCTCTCTAAGGTTTCTGTGAAGATTAAATGAGAAAACACATGCAAAATGTTTACTGCAGTAACTACCAGCTAATGAGTACCCATATTTACCAGTCATTATTATCACTATTGCTACAGTGATTACTGTCTAAAATTCCAGATGGATCAATGATATAAACATGATATAATAAATGAATAAAAACAATAAAAGAAATCATATGCATTTCTTTATGGATAATCATGAAGTTTAGGCACGTATTCAAGCAAGGTCAGAAAACAGAAAATAAAAGATTTATTAAAATGTATAAAACCTTGTACACCTCGGTAAATTCACTGAAAATCATTTAATTGTGCACTTAAAATGGAGTGTTGGTTGTACGTAGATACAGTTGGAACACTATATATGTACTCTATGGACTACTTTAACAGAGTAGGTTTTTGAATGTAACAAGATAAGTCAACTTGAGTTGTAATATATTTTGGGAAATCAGCTCACTACAAATTGTGACTGTAAACATTGTACTGTAAATGCTTTGTAGTTTTCCCCCAATAAAAAAAAAAAAAAAAGAAACACCAGACTTAAATTGGATTGTAGAAGAAAAGGGCCTAACAGACATTTACAGAACATTCTACCCTAAAACTACTAAATATACAATCTTCTCATCAGCACATGGACATTCTCCAAGAGTGATCATACCTTGGGGCATGAAACAAGTCTCAGAAAATTCAAGAACATCAAAATCATTCCATGTATTTTCTCAGACCACAGGGGAATAAAACTAGAAACCAGTTTCAAGGCGACACACTCAAATCTACACAAAGTCATGGAAATTAAACAACCTGCTGCTGAATGACCCTTTGCTCTATGATGAAATTAAGATGGAAACCAAAAGATTTCTCAAACCGAATGATGAAGGGGACACAATCAAAATTCTATGGGACACAGCAAAAGTGGTCCTAAGGGGAAAGTTCAGAGCCTTAAATGCCCACATCAAAAAGTCAGAAAGATCACAAATTAACAACCTCAAGTCACATCTCAAGGAACTAGGAAAAGAAGAGGAAACTGAACCCAAATCCAGCAGAAGAAAAGAAATAACAAAGGTCAGAGCAGAAGTAAATAAAACGGAAAGTGAAAAAAAAAGATTAATGAAATAAAAAGTAGGTTCTTTGAAAAGATAAACAAAATCAGTAGACCACTAGCCAGATTAATCAGAAATTGAAGAGAAAGCACTCAAATAAGCTCAATCAGAAATGAAAAAGGAGACATTACAACTGATACTGCAGAAATACAAACTATCATTCATGAATACTATGAAAACCTCTATGCCCACAAACTAAAAAATGTAGAGGAAATGGATAAATTCCTAGAAATATACAACCTCCCAAACATGAATCAGGAAGAAATGGAAATCCAGAACAGACCAATTATGAGCAGTGAGATTGAAGCAGTAATGAAAAATCTCCTGACAACAACAACTAAAAGCCCCAGACCAGACAGATTCACAGCCAAATTCTACCAGACCTGCAAAGAAAAACTGGTACCAATCCTACAGAAATTATTCCTTAACATCGAGAAGGAGAGAATCCTCCTCCCTAACTTATTCTGGGAGGACAGTATCACCTTGACACCAAAGCCAGGAAAGAACACAACAACAATAACGAAAAAGTAAACTACAGACCAATGCCCCTTATGAGTATAGATGCAAAACTCTTCAACAAAATACTAGCAAACCAAATTCAACAACACATCAAAAAGATAATTCACCATGATCAAGTGGCTTTCATCTCAGGGATGCAAGGATGGTTTAACATATGCAATTCAATAAATACAATTCACCACATAAACAGAACCAAACACAGACCATGTGATCATCTCAATAGATGTAGAAAAAGCATTCAATAAAATCCAACACTGTTTCATGATAAAAACCCTCAACAAACTAGGCATAAAAGAAACATAACTCAAATTATTATAATAAAAGCCATATGTGACAAACCCACTGCCAACATCATAGTGAAAGGGGAAAAGTTCAAAGCATTCCCACTAAGAACTGGAACTAGACAAAGGGGCCCACTATCACCACTTCTATTCAACACAGTGCTGGAAGTGCGGTAGGCCGAGCAAACAGGCAATAGAAAGAAATAAAGGGTATTCCAACTGGGAAAGAGGAGGTCAAACTACCACTGTTCACTTACAATATGCTCTTGTATCTAGAAAACCCTAAAGACTCCACCAAAAGAATTCTAAAATTGACAAATAAATCAAGCAAAGTCTCAGGTTCCAAAATCAATGTGAAAAATTAGTAACATTTCTATAGACTAATTACACTTAAACTAAGAGTTAAATAAAGTACTCAATACAATTTACAATAGCTACAAATAAAATGAAATACCTTGGAATATACTTAACTGAGAAGGTGAAAGATTTCTATAAGAACTACAAAACAGTGATGACAAACAAATAGAAAAACATCCTATGCTCATGGATTGGTATTAATACAATCAACATTGTTAAAATGTCCATTCTGCCCAAGGTGATTTACAGATTCAATGCATCAAAATACCAACATTATATTTCACAGATATAGAAAAAGTAATTGTACACTTCATTGTGAACCAAGAAAGAGCCCAAAAAGCCAAAACAATCTTAAGGAAAAATGACAAATCTGGAGGTATCACATTACCTGATTTCAAATTATACTACTAAACCATAGTACCCAAAACATCATGGTGTTGGTACAAAAATTGAGACATAGACCAATAGAACAGAGCAGAGAACCCAGATATAAAACCATCTACCTACAACCAACTGATCTTCAACAAAGGAGACAACGACATACTGGGAAAGGAAGCCCTATTCAATAAATGGTGCAAGGGAAGCATGTGTGCCTGGTTTCTGGCTAGAGCTCAGCTTCAAAAAAAAAAAAATTTAATTAAAAATAAATAAATAAAAGGTGCAGGGAAAGCTGGACAGACATGTGCAGAAGAATGAAACAGGACCCCTATCTCTCACCATATACAAAAATTCAAGATGGATAAAAGACTTAAATGTATGGCATAAAACCATAAAAATTCTAGAAGAAAACATAGGAAAAACTTCTCGACAGAGGCCTAGGCAAAGAATTTATGACTAAGACCCAAACAAAAACACAGACAACAACAAAAAGAAATAAGTGGTACTTAAGTCAAAAATGCCTGCACAGCAAAGGAAATAATCAACAGAATAAATAGACAACCTACAGAAGGGGAGAAAATATTCACAAACTATACATCCAAAACGGGGCTAATATCCAAAATCTACAGAGAACTGAAGCAAATCAGCAAGAAAAAAAGAAACAACCGTATTAAAAAGTGAGCAAAAGACATGAACAGAAGTTTTTCAAAAGAAGATAAGCAAATGGCCAAACAGACATATGAAAAAACACTCAACATCACTAATCATCAAGGAAATGCAAGTTAAACCCACAATGAGACATCGCCCTACGCCTGTCAAAATGGCCTTTATTAAAAGGTCAAGAAACAATAGATGCTGGTGTGGATGCAGAGAGATAGAACACTTAGTGGGACTGCAAATTAGTACAACCTCTATGGAAAACAATATGGAGATTCTTCAATAAAATAAATGTGGACTGTATTCAATCCGGCAATCCCACTATTGGGTATCTGCCCAAAGGAAAAGAAGTCATTTTATCAAAAAGACACCTGCACTTGAATACTTCTTTCAGCACAATTCACAGTTGCAAAGATGTGAAATCAACCTAAGTGCCCATCAATTCATGAGTGGATTAAAAAAATGTGGTATATATACCAGAAGTATTACTTAGCCATAAAAAGGAATGAAATAATGTCTTTTGCACGAACTTGGATGGAACTGGAAACCATTATCCTAAGCAAACTATCTTGGGAATGGAAGAACAATCACCACGTGTGCTTTCTAACAATTTGGAGCTAAACAATGGGCACAAAGAGATGTAAAGGACATCGGAAACCAAGAAGGAGGGGAGGGTGGTAGGAGGTGAGGGGTAAAACTTATCTATCAGGTGCCATGAACATTATTTTGGTGATGAGCACACTAAAACTCCAACTTAAGCATTACACAAGGTATGCATGTCACAAAAACATGTACCTCCTTAATATTTTGAAATAAACAAAATGATGAAACTGAAACTAGAGTATATAAGTAACTTGGCCCAGATGGCACAAGCCAGTCAGAGATGGAATTGGGGTCTTGGTGGGAAGGATATCTAGGTCATACAAAAAATGAATTTTAACAAATTTAAAAATAAATTGGCCCTAGATTCTTCAAAACGAAAAACACTGTTCTATTGAGATTTAGAAAATCTACAGCACAGTTTGGTGAACTTTTATATAAAGTGACACACCTGATTAGCTACCATCCAAATCACAAAATAGAACATTAGCCACAGCACAGAAGCCTGCCAAGGTATTACCTCTTCAAAGCTAATCACTATTTTGTCCTTCATCACCATAAATTAGATCTGCCTGTTTTTGAACTTCATGTAAGTGGAGGAATCACAGAGCAGATGCAGTGTCCATAAGGAAAGTGCTAGGAGCAGCTGTGCTCCCTCGTTTGCATATTGTCTGTGGCT
>CAUYRT010003740.1:0-16794 GCA_963574885.1 Lepilemur ruficaudatus | reverse complement strand
TAATGTAAGCAACCTGTCCCCTACTGACATTTAGTTGTTTTTCAGTCCTTGCTGTAGGTATATTATTTTTGAAATCAGAAAAAAAATGCATAGACTTTTTTTTAGTTACACATTACTGAAAGAAAAAAAATGAATTGAATTCATTTTAATTCCCTGATTCATTTATGCAAAACCATAAGACTACTTTGTACAAAGAACTCTTCACTGTTTCTGAGGTTTTTTTTCCTCTGTGCTGTAATCTAGCATTTGATGGTCAAAAAGCACAAGTTTTTGGAGGAAAAGAGACTTGACCATGACAGTCGCCACTCTCTCATTATTAGCTTTGCAAGCTTGGATTAATTATCTAGGTTTTCTGTGCCTCCATTTCTTTGTCTATGAAATGAGGCTAAAAAATCTTAACCAGAAAAGCCCAGGACCTGATGGCTTCACGTCAGAGTTCTACCAAACATACAAAAAAGAACTCATACCTATTCTTCAGAATTTATTCCACAACATTGAGAAGGATGGAATCCTTCCGAATTCATTCTATGGAGCGAACATCACTTTAATTCCAAAACCAGGGAAGGACCCAACAAAAAAAGAAAATTACAGACCAATACCCCTCATGAATATAGATGCAAAAATTCTCAACAAAATTTTAGCTAATAGAATTCAGCAACACATTAAAAAAATAATCCATCACGACCAAGTGGGTTTTATTCCAGGGATGCAAGGCTGGTTCAACATTCGCAAATCTATAAATGCAATTCACATCATAAATAAAACCAAGAATAAAGATCATATGGTTATTGTTTTTATAAACAAAGATTTCAATAAAGCTGTTTACAAATTAAATTCAGTTTTTCCAACAAAGTTCCTCTATTTATAAAATGAACATAATGAGCATCACTGACTTGATTTGTGTTCTTGTTCAATTTAAAATAAAATGATGTCTAGAATGTGTCTGGCTCCTATCTAAGAAATATTTTACCTTATTTGTTCACTCCTCATCTTCTTTTTCCCCCTCTTTCTCTTTCATATTTTTATTTACTTGTTTCTTTCACACACTACATGGTTACAACTGTATTCTTAATTTTAGAAAAAAATTATTATGAATCCATTATATCATCTTCCTATAAATGACTAGAACTTTCAATGTATGTTAAATAACATACATTCTTCATTATCACTTTGTAATGCAAAATTTTCTGTAGAGTTATCAAGCTCAAACCAAGTTTTCTATAAGGTTTTGCAAATTTATTGGGAATTTCATTGCCTGCTAACGTAACAAAAGTAAACATGATGTTGTCTTTTGATGACTTTTTAACAATTCTGTGAGAACTTTCTTCTAAATTTTCAGAAATATAGCTCAGAAATTTTTACTTATATCATCTTTTTCAACATTTCTAGGACTTCTTGATCTAGTTTGATCAACATTATTACATTTGATGATAAATAACTTTAACTTCTTCACAACTAAAAAGAAAGGAAGTACTATCTAAAACTGATTTTTTCATGTAAATTATTTTTTCAAGTAGTTTACACAATGTGTAAATGCATGAATATAGTGGTTTTTAGTCAATCTCATCAAAAGACATAGCTGTTTGTCACAGTATTTCAGATGACTGAAGTTATAAAGTTGGGTGCACACAATTACCAACCATAGTAATATGTGTCTACACATTTTCCTTTTGACCTATTATTACTGCCTATTTTATTGTATAACGTGGCCTGTGACATATTCTTTCATGTTTTCATGTTTCTCTTATTTATTTCTTTATTTCTATAGATTAAGGGGTAAAAATGGTTTTTTGTTTCATGGATAAATCATATAATCTGGACTTTCAGTGTACTCATTACCCAAATAGTGTACATTGTACTCAACAGGTGGTTTTCCATCCCTCACCCCCTTCCACCATCTTTCTTTTGAACCTCCAGCATCTATTATGACACTCGATATGACTATAGCCATAGCTTACCTCCCACTTATAAGTGAAAACACGTAGTATTTGGTTTTCCATTCTTGAGATACTTCACTTAGGATAATGGCCTCCAGTTCCATCCCAGTTGCTACAAAACACATTATTCCATTGTTTTTATGGTTGAATAGTACTCCAAGTTACATAATTACACCACATTTCCTTAATCCACTCATCACTTGATGGGCACTTAGGCTGATTCAATACCTTTGCAACTGTGGACTGTGCTGTGATAAATGTATGGGTACAGGTGTCTTTATGATGTAATGACTTACTTTCTTTTGGGTACATCCCCAGTAGTGGGACTGCTGGATTGAATGGCAGATGTTTATTAAATAAATCTCTTTTTAAAAATCTAAATAAATATGTTTTTAAATTTTTCTAATTATTTTTTGCAGAATATATTTTCAGAATTTCAGCATTTGGGATTATGGTATTCAGGATTGTGTCTATCTGGTTACGATCAGCTCCCATCACCCTAAACATTTATTTTTGAACATAAGTAAATCAGTAAATAGTTTTATTACCTGATTGGTGCTCAATAAATGAATATTATGGCCTTTTTTCCTCATGTCTAGGCCACCCATATTTTGATGTAAAACTTCAGCCTTCACAATTTGTGATGGGAGGCTAAACTAAAGTTTGTTCATTGACTGTCCACTGATTATAGTTCCATAACATTATTGTGTGTGCTTGTAAGTTATGCATATCATGTATTATTTACAATTTCAGCTTTTGTCTATAGCATAGAGTAAGAACAGGAGAAAACTGTCAAGGAATCTTAAAATCTTACCTTATTTTATGTGATTTTCATACAAATTGGACTTTACAAAGTTTTAAAATTTTATCCAACAAAAACATTATCAATAGAGTAAAAAGTCAACCCACAGAAAGGGAGAAAATATTTACAAATCACGTATCTCATAAGGGATTAATATCCAGAATATATAGAGAACTCCTAAAACTCCAAACAAAACAAAAGCTGCCTGATTTAAAATGGCAAAAGATTTAGACATTTCTCCAAAGAAGATATACAAATGGCCAATATGCACATGAAAAGATACTCAACATAACTAATGATTAGAGAAATGCAAATCAAAACTCCTAATGAGATAGTACCTCATACCTGTCAGGATGGCTACTATAAAAATAAAAACAGAAAACAACAGGAGTTGGCAAATATGTAGATTAAGTGGAACCCATCTCACTGGTGGTAGGAATGTAAAATGGCATGTCCTCTGCAGAAAACAGTATGGCAGGTCCAGAAAAAGTTAATAGTATTATAGAATTACCATAGATCTGATAATTCCATTTCTGGGTATATACCCAAAAGAATTAAAAATATGATCTTTCCTATTTATATGAAGTTTTTATAATAGTCAAAATCATAATGACAGATGGTAGAATGATGGTTTCCATGGGAAATAGGAAGTTATTGTTTAATGAGTATAGAGTTTTGGTTTTACAAGATGAAAAGTATTCGGGAGATGAATGGTGGTGATGGTTATGTAACATTATGAACATATTTAATACCACTGACTATACACTTAAAAATTGTTAAGATTTTGTTATGTGCATTTTACCATTGGGAAATTGGGAAAAAGTGTGCTGGATTTTGTTCATGGGCCATATTTGCCAATACCAAATATTCTAGGGCTTAGTCTTCAGGCCACAAGCTTCATTGTGCTGTGGGTACCAGTCATTAACATTTTAGAGTGGCAGCACACAGCATCAGTTACTCCAGAGGGTACATTAAGTGTAAAACACTTAAGAGGTTTACACTACAGTTATCATCAAAACCCAGAGCTTCCTTTATACCACTGGTACAAAAATGACCTTGACTTTTAACAGTGCAATCACTAATAAGATGCTGATTCACAATTTGCTCTTTTTCCAGTCTGAGATCTTTGACCCTTATTTTGTCTTTGGCAAGTAGCCTAATATAATTAAGCAAATGCTTCCCAAAGAAGCTTTGTATTTAAGCTTTATTTTATTTTTTGAATCATAGAGTTTTAAAGTAAAACCAAAAGTTTAACTTTCTTTGAGCATAAGGGGTAATGTTTAAGAAATGACCCTTCAAAACATTTGTAAGAAGGAAGTTGGATTGTCATGCAGCATCGATTTTATGATATATCAGTTGTCAAGTGTTCATTAGAAATGGTGCTTAATCTTTAGGATGTGAGTCATCTCACACCCATAGCCTCCAGAAATTTGTCATAGAGGCATACAATATAGGAAGCCATTAGCTGAGGAACAGTTATTTTAAAGTGACGCATATATGCTATTGACCTCTTCCACATTGCTCCTCATTGGCAGAGCCCTCTCACATTTCCGGTGTCCACCATATCTGAAAAACATTTTCATGGTGATATTCAATCCTTACAAAGCCCTCATATGACCCATATTTGTGTGATGTATTTGGAATCAGACTTACCCCTCAGCACCTTAGCTTGTCACTGAAGTCTTCTCTCTTTTTGAACACGTAGCCAGGATCTGTAACATTAGCTTGCTGGCTATATTCCCCCAAAAAAATCACCATAAAAAAGGCCTGACAAACCCCAAATGCTGAAGTTTTATAACTTGGGGTTGCCTTCATGAGAGCAAAACTCTAGATTCATGACTAAGACTATTTATTCAACAAATATGTATTTATTGCCCACTATGTACTAGGGCCCCTATAGGTGCCAAGGGCATCAATATCTAGCTCACTGCTCTCAAACTGCAAAAGTTAAGATGTGTGGGGGGGCAGGGTGGGAGGTGAAACAAACATGTAAATCAATTATAACAAGTATAATCACAGCATGATATTGTGAGTCATGAATAGATGCTGTGAAAACACAGATAAGTAAATAATCAGGCTGACATGGAAGAGTGCAGAGATCTATAAAGATCTGAGACCTCAAAAAATGTGAAATAGACTAAACTTTGAAAAAGGAGAAAAAATTTAAAGAAGAAAGAGCATTGCCGAGAGGGAACAATATGTATGAAGGCTGAGAGTGTTGACATAGCATAATGTGATTTGATCTGGAATCAGATAATATTCTGTATGATTACACTAAGAATATAGCTGGAGAATAAATAAGAATTAAATCTGGAAGATTAAGCATGGCTTAGAGTTGATAGGTTAGTAACTTTAAGGCTAAAAGTAATAAGGAGCTTTGAAAGATCGAGGTAGAATGACATGGTCAGTTTGGTAATACATGTTAATCACTAAATAACATCCAAGTAAATATGTTGGATATAGAACTCACCAAAGAGAGTTTTAGATTGGAGATTTATATTTGGGGGTCATCTACATGTATATGACTACTGGAAACATGAAGTTGGAGGGAAAAATAAATAGACGAGAGATAATAGATATGAGATGGAGGGAGAATAGGGCAAAAATGAAATCTTACAGGACACAGATCTCTAGAAGGACAAGAATTCTGAAACTATTTTAGTTACATACTAGGGTTGAATAGGTTAGTAAATATGTAATATATAATGAAAACCAGGTGTCTCATTATTGAAGAAAGAAGTTGAAGATAAGAAAAGGGGGAAGGCTAAAATGAACTTCATCGTGCTGGATTATGGTCAGAGGCCTCAATATGGACTCATATTTAATATGTGTCTTCCAATAAATAGATACAGAAATAAATATAGTTGTGTGTGCATGCGTGAGTGAGTATAGATATAACACATGTGTGTCCTGGTTTTCTTCACCAAGAGGGGATAGAAGCAGTTGCACTCTAGCAACGAGCATACCTTGTGCCTAGATCTTTGTTTCTAAATATCACTCTCCAGTAAAAGGAACCAGGGCTCATTGGAGAAGTGGTTGGTTCTAGTACTGCAGTGTTGGCAGATAAAGACATAAAAGATTCCAGGAGTTTTGCAGGGCTTTGCCTTGAAGGAATATGTGAATGTGTTAGTTCACAGATCAAAAGCTGCTTTGCCACAGGAGGGCATCTCACTGACCAGGAGCGTTGGCGTGGCAACGCCAGTCTCGAAACCTGGAGGCCTGTGCCTGATGCTTGTGTAAGACAGGGTATGGGGTCACAGGTTGAGAGCTGATCAAAGAATGCCCTCCTGGGAGTCACCTGCAGCTAGAGACAATTAGCCTCAAGGACAGTTCCTGCTTTATTTCTGACCACTTGTCTCAATCAACAAGAAACTAGATAAAGAAATATATAGCCTCTATATTTCTGTTTAGCCTTTCTGCTAATTGATAATTTTATCTTAGGACTTAGAAGTTTATCTTAGAAAAATTTTGTAACTGTTTGCTCATGTAGATAGAGTTACTTAAGGGATCTCTAGAAATTTTTGGGCAGACTTAAAACCTAAATGAATTATCTGTTATTGTGTAAATCTGTAACCACTGGCAACTAATTGCTGCACCAATAAATACTGATGTAGGACTTCAGTTAGGGCCTCACAGCTCATGGGAATGCTGGAGGACCCCTGACTTCTCCATCTCTTTAAACTATAATTTGTCTCTTATTTTGGTTATTTCTCTATTCTCTGTTATTTCTGTATTTTTATTATTTCCAAATCTCTTACAATGATCCTCCCAGGGACCTGTTTTTGCTGGGAGCGTAGCTAACTCCCAGCACTACAGCAAAAAAAATACAAGATGAATCACTGGAAAATAAGAAACTGCTAAAAAATAAATAAATAAAAAAGAGATATATAGAGAGAAAAAAACGGAGGGAGAGAGAGAGAGGAAAAGGGATCGAGAAATAAGAAATAGAAAATCACCATTAGAACACCCCAGTAATAATGGCTACAGGCAAGATCTACCAATGAATACTAAAATCACATCTGATTTTGAGCTACATCAATTCTAATAAATGTTGCAGGATAATAAAATTACTGTGATATTGCTGCACAAGACAATGGGTAAGTTCAAATAATTCAGTGAAAAGGCAATTCAACTTCTATTTAGAAAAAGCTATAGAAAACTACAGTGAATTCGGAATTACTTCTCTATGACAAACATTGGGTTTAAACATTTCAAAATTGCATGGATGTAAACAGCTGACAAGTTTCGTGACTATGTCTTGTCAACCTCAGTTTTACTAGTAAAGCCATATAAAATTAGCTATTTTATTTCAAACATACTGATAAAGTTAAACTTGTTCAGTCCATTTACAAGTAATTATTAAACATTATTAAACAAGTGAAGTTATTCTAAATTTTCCCATTCCCTACTCCCATGCCACACTCCTTTCCCCTAAACTTGTGTCTCTTCCTATATTTCCTGTTCGGTGAACAATAACACCACCCACTGAGTTGCTCAAGCTTGGAATTTGGAAATAATCTTGACTCATTTTCTCCTGATTGAGTTCGTTCACTGTGTCCCTGAGTGACATGGATTCTCATTAAACAGATCACTTATCTCTATTACCACTGCTGTAACTTCAGTTTAAGACTTCATTGTTTCTTTACTGGGTTACAGATGCTACCTCATTACTTATTAATATCTTCCTGATTCCTGTTTTACTCCACTCAAATGTCAAAGTCATCTTTCAAAGACACAGATCTGATTACTTCATTCATTTGATTGAAATCTTCTAGTGACTCACTACTTCATGCATGAAAGCTCCCTATGGGTTGCCCTTCCTGATACTACTCCTATTAATACTTCCAGCCCCAGTGATTATTTGTAGTTTTCTGAAGGTTACATTTTTCTGAAATGGCCTCTGCATCCATTCCTCCCCTCCAAGGAGACCTCCCATCTCCCTCTTCCCAACGCCAGTGGCTGCCAATCTCCAACTTTCTTTAGGCTCCTCTTTGGCTGTGAGGTTCTCTAGAGACTTTTCTTGGGACCTGAAAGCCTGGACTTTGTGCCTCATCTACTAGTCACTCATCACTGACTCTCACCATACCACTTTTCACACTGTTTTGTGACTGCATATTTATCTACTCTCCCACCAGAGTTTGCAATCTTCTAAAACACAGCCAGCCATATTTTATTATTATTGTTCATCTGATGAGCCTATAATAGTGCCTGTGACTCACCATGCATTCAACAATTAATGAAAGAATGAATTAAGAGACACAGAGCACTTTGTGACCTATGATTTATAACCACTCCAAATACATTACCTCGGTTTGCAATATCAGAATGATTTAAAATGATATTCTTACCCTTCACCTATGGTTGCAATTACCTTTTACAATCAAGATTTTCTTATAGACCCCCCAATTAAAATATGTAGTCAGGTAGCATTGTATTTTCTTACATGGATTATTTTCTCTCTGTTTGGTCTTTTTTTCTTTTCTTTTTTTTTTTGAGACATAGCTCCCAGCAATCTCAAACTCCTTGGCTCAGGCAATCCTACTGCCTCATCCTCCCAAGTAGCTGGGACTACAGGCATGTGCCACCATGGCCAGCTAATTTTTTCTATATATATTTTTAGCTGTCCAGCTAATTTCTTTTATTTTTTTAGTAGAAACAGAGTTTTGCTCTTGCTCAGGCTGGTCTCAAACTCCTGAGCTCTAACAATCCACCTGCCTTGACCTCCCAGAGTGCTAGGATTGCAGGCATGAGCCACCGCGCCCGGCCTCACTGTTTGGTCTTTAAGTAAGTTACTATTGGACCTTAATCCAAGTGAAATGTGTTAGCTTATTTCTACTAATTAAAGAGCTTCTGAAACTACTACTTAAAATTGCTTTAAACACAAAACAACTTTTTCCTTTAGAAATGTGTTCCAAGGGTCTAGTTGAATTTTCTGTTTTTAAAAGCTGGAGGATCTAGGGAAGAGATTCACTCCCATGGACTGCACCAATACACAGAAGATGGACAAGGAATAAGTACATTCTTCCAGGGAAGTCTGGAAGCAGACTGCACGTACCTCCCATGCACTTGGCTCACCTCTCCCTTGTTCTACTCTGAGTAGGCACCCACTGTCTTCACACAGATGCACTCCAGCAAGCCCTGAAACCCTGCCTGCATGGCACACACCTTGCCCACCACCAAGAAGATTCCCTCTCCAGGTTTCTGCAGGAGTCCGCTTGTCGCCTATGCTCATTCACACATGTGCAATCTGGAAGTGTGGGCTTGCAGGGTGAACCTTTACCCAATTGGAAAAGGGAGGTGGTTAGTGGGTCAATTCTTTCCTCCTCTGCCCTGCCAAGGGTTGATCCTGCTGTGTGTGTCCTAAGTAGTCGTCCTAAGTCGCCAGTCATGTTAGAAGTGGCCAGTTTAGCAACGCGCCTTCGTATTGGTTCTCACTCTTTCCCTGCCTCATTACTCTCACCCCTCACTTCCAATTTCTGCGATTGGTGGACTCTCCAATAAAACAATAACATGTAAGCCTTCTGACTCCAGATGGGCTTCCTCAGAATCTCAAGGTAAAAGACTTTGAAGACATGTGTCATGTCTATGCATGTTTCTACTCTGAGGCTTAATCCTGGAGTGAGTAAAATGCTAGGTCTCATCATGAACCTTTAGCAAGAGATTATTTCTGCTCTTGACAAGCATGCCAACCTCTGAATTTACTGTGTAGCTGTAATTCTGTAAGGGCCCAAAAGGAATAGACCAGAATTTTGCACCCCTATTCTTGGCATTCAACACTATCATACGTAGCTCAGTTTTAAAGAGCTGACTATGACCTGTATTTACTATTCCTTTTGATTTGATAATTCCTCTAGATATGGCCCATGTCTCTACAATTCTGCATTAATATGGCATTTGATTCCATACAAATGCAGTTTACTTAACATTGTTGTTGTTGTTGTTGTTGTTTTTAAGCCAAGATATTTTACCAGCGTTATATGTTGATTTGCAGGATTACATCAGAGAACTCACACTCTGGGGTGGGCAGGGAGATATCAGTATATATAACTCCACAAGTGGGACATGGGTGCTAAAGCAGGGGACTTATATATGGTCCTAAAGGAGCACAGAAGATGGGGACTTCATCACATAGAGTGATGAGAGAAGACACATAGCACTTCAAAGAGAGGGGACAGTTGAGCTAGGTTTTGCTGCATGTGTACAAAAAGATAATAGTTATTTAATAATAAATACATAACAATGATCCACATAATGGTTGGGACTGAGTTGCTATCATTGACATTAACTGCCAAGGAGTCTAAGACAGTAGGGATAAAATGTTTCTTAAAGTCCAGACATTTCCTTATATATGTCTGCAACCTCCACCTATACTAGGAGAACATTAATTATTTATTAGACACATACACAGTAGCTCCTCCCCTCAGTGTTTTTCCCTCTTGGTAACCTTCAGTCCAACACAGAGGCATGAATACTGCAGCCACCCTACCAAGGTGGACCGTAATCCACAGTGTTAGTCTCATAACCTCTGAATGATACCAGCTGTGCTTGGTCCAAAACAAAAAGACAAAGAAAAATCTTTTCCCTCTACCCAGGAAGGTTCAAGGGAGATGTAAAGTAAATGTTAGTCACCTTTTTGGAATTTTTTTTTCCTCTGTAAAGAAAAACTGGTATTTATTTGAAGATTAGAGCAACTATCCTCTTGATTTCAAAAGTGAGGATGGCAAGATTATTCAGATAACATAACACAACTCAACTCTAATCCTTAACGTTTCAAATGTCTTTAATTTGAACGATTGTTAACACAGCCTCAATTATTTCTTGCCATTTTCAGGTTTTGTTTTTATTTGGGGATTTAGAAAATATAAGCAAAATAATTTTCACACTTTCCTTACTCATAGCACATGCATAATTTTTGGCCTACTCAGTGTCCTTATTAAAGGCTTTCCTTTTGTTCCTTTGTTTTATCCCTAAGCACTGGTTTGCTATCACGAGTCTGAATAGTCTACGTAGAGTCTCAGTACTGGAAATAAAATCCCCTTGTAATACTATGTATCCCTCTCTAACAGTAAGGATTCAGCATGGATTGTTTGAGAATACTAGTCTTAAACAGAAGATCTTTTACAGCAATGATAAGAAGCTTGTACATTATGGCAGATTATATTATTTTGCACCGAATATCCCCTTTTTCCTTTTTGCAGTAACTTTCATTGAGGAAAAGCATTATGCAAAACCATGCGACATGTTTCAGCCAATGACATATGAGAAGTGATGTGTGTCATTTCTGGGAAGAAGTGTTAGCTGGTCGATCACATCCCTTTTTACTGGGCTGTGATCATGGGCAACATTCCAGATGAAGGATGTTTTGTCACCATGGGTCCTAGAGAGATGTTGCAGGGCAGAACAGAAACAAAACTTTAATAAAGCATGATGAAGAAATAAACCTATGTTTTCATCAACCATTGAGATTTTGAGGTCATTTGTTGTGACAGTATAATCAAGCCAATTCTGACACATATACCTGTTTCCAAAGAATTCTCTAAGAAAGGGGTCTTACTAGGCAGAATGGTCCCCAAAAATGTCTATCCCAAAAACATTCCCTAATCCCTGGAACCTGTGTACATGTTACTGTATATGGCAAAGGGCACTTTGCAGACAATCTAAAGCTATGAACCTTAAGGTAGGGAAGTTTTTGTGAATTATCCAGGTGGACCCAATGTAATCACCTGTGCCCTGAAAAACAGAGATGTTTCTCTGGCTGGAGGCAAGACAGGTGCAGAAGAAGAAGAATCCAGAGAGATGATTCAAAGTATGAGGACTCTTCCCACCAATGCTGATTTGAAGACCGAGAGGGCAATATAGTGAAGAGCACTGCTTGCCTTTAGGCATGGAGACAGCCTCCCAGGTGACAGCCAGCAAGGAAATAGGGACCTCAGACCACAAGAAACTGAATTTGGCCAATGGCCTAAATGAGCTTGGAACAGATTTATTCCCAGAGCCTCCCGAAGGAATGTAGGAATCAAGGAACATCGACAATGGCTGTATGATATTCTAAGCAAAGGACCTTGCTGAGCCACACTGCACCCAGCATTCTGACCTACAGAACTGTGAGATAATAAAGTTGGACCTTTTCTAGCAACTGAATTTGTCTTAATTTTTTATGGTAGAGATAGAGAAAGAACACACCAATTTTGCAGTGTAAGGAGTAAGGCACATGGACTAGTAAGGGACATGTGTCTCTCCAGTAAGATTAAATAACTTACCTGAATTTACCTTTGTGCTCGATAAAAAGCACACGCTGATAACAAGATCTGGTCGCTCACTAGCTACTCACAATAACCATCCATTTATCTTTTCTGGCAAATTATGTATTTTATAAGGGTTTCCTAACCTACAAAAGAAAACTAAACATGTTTATTTCACAGAGTTTTACATTTTTAAAAGCAAATGCACATAATCCAGGCCCTGATATATGATACATGATAGTTAAATAAACAAAGAAATGGACAAGTAGATAAATGAAAGGTGGCTGAGAGTGGCCACACGGCTCAATTTATAGGAACATTGGGTTTCCTCTATTAAGATTGAACAATATTCTATCCCAATCAGTATCTGTCTTTGATATTTACTGCAAACCTGCTTGACAAAAACAACATTGCTTTTTTTTTTTTTCAAAATAGGACAGGTACATCCCTCCAATACACTATATTCAATGAATTGAATTTATCTACAAGCCTTTTAAAATTGATTTCGTAGTGAAACTATTAGTTATTTCTACCTTTGTCATCTCTTCAGGTAATGTTTACAAATAAAACAGTATCATCATGCGTAACCATGCTGAGTTAGCCTGTTGATGGGTAATATTTCCCAAAATTCTGAAGGAATAAGATAAATAGAAACGCTAACAGCTCTCTTTCATTCGATTGCAATTTCTTACTTACAATAACCATCCATTTATGTTTTCTCACAATGAGCAATTATTAGGCAGCTAGCATTTACACAGCACAATTATAGGTATTAAAGTGAGTCAAGATAAATATAATCTACTCCTTGCCCCTATAAAGATCATAATTTAATTATGAAGCCAAATATGTAAGCAATCATTAATGTTTCCATTGTTATAACAGGTGCATTATAGCACAAAGGAGGGGGACAATTACCTTTGTAGGGATAGTAGGGAAAACCTTATAGATGAAGAAAAATTTCATTTGGTTTCTAAGTGATAATTTTCTCTGTTATTCATTTTATACTTGCAAAATCAAAATTTTTGTCTTGTGATGCACATCATATCTATTTCAGAAGGATAAAGGTATAGAGTTTTTTTTTTTTTTTTGTCATAGTGTCTTCTTAAATCTGGGGTTGGCAATCCTTTCTCTAAAGAGCCAGATGGCAAATATTTTAGACTTTGCAGCCACATAATCTCTGTCACAACTATTCAAATCTGCAATCCAAGGGCTAACGCAGGAACAGACAATATTTAAACAATAATACACAAATAATTGAGTGTGGCTGTGCTCCAATAAAATTTATTTATAAAAACAACCAGCTAGCCATATTTTGTCTGCAGGCCACAGTTTAACAACACCTTCCTTAGATAAATAATATAAAAATATAAATAATGAATATAAACACTTGTGTCAAGACTTGTGAAGACACATAGATAGAAAATGGATAGTTTTTGTTTTCAAAAAAGAAAAAGAGAAAGCTTACCAATGTACAAGACTTATGTTAAAGGGATTATACCAAGGTTTAAGTTTATAATTTTAGACTTAGTAGTAATGTCTAAATTGAATTTGGAAATCACAATTAATCTGGTTTAATCTCATTTTGATATGTTGCTTCAGATATTAACTAACATAGTAGGGCTGTTTTGTTTTGTTTTGTTCTCAATGAATCAAGTCTGCTGAAAAGATGCCAGCCCAGGTGTGTCACAAGAAAGCAATCACACCCCCCTATAGGGTTACTATGCCCAAGATAATCCACATCAGGAACAGTCGCAGGGTGAGATTGTGTTCCTAGATTATAAAAAGTAGCAGGGAGGGCCAGGCGTGGTGGTTCACACCTGTAATCCTAGCACTCTGGGAGGCTGAGGCGGGCGGATCGCTCAAGGTCAGGAGTTCAAGACCAGCCTGAGCAAAAGCGAGATCCTGTTTCTACTAAAAAGAAAATAGAAATAAATTAATTGGCCAATTAAAATATATAGAAAAAATTAGCTGGGCATGGTGGCCCAGGAATTTGAGATTGCTGTGAGGAGGCTGACGCCGTGGCACTCTAGCCCAGGAAACAGAGTGAGACTCTGTTTCAAAAAAAAAAAAAAAAGTAGCAGGGATGAGAAGGAAGAATCAAAAGGAATTTCATTTTATATGTGATCAGATTTAAGAAAGGGAAGCAGTAGCCTGTGGTTCAGAAACAGGATAGGTGTCAAGAGGCAGGTCACCAGCAAGTAAGACACAAGTGTCTGAGATCACGAAGATCCAGCAGACCCCACCCAGGTTACACTGTGTTTGCTCAGGCAACCCTGTCACTGAGTAAGACTAGCACTATCTTAAGGGTGCAATTTAGTGCCTATCGAGAGCAGGGTTGGGGTTAATTTCACAGTTGAGAGATGTGAAACACTGTTGAAAACCAGGTTAGTTGTCTAAGCTTCAAATCTGAGATGGGATAAAACCAGAACTTTGAAGAATAAGCGGATCTGATGAAAAAGAGAAAATGCTGACTTCAGGAGAATAAAGATATTGGCCATATCAGAATAGAAGCCTCACATTCACATTGGAAAATAGCAGGAAATAAGACAGAAAATAGGACCAATAGAAAGTGTGGGGAACTTTGCAAGGAGTCTTGTTTTCAATATGTTACAGAGACAAAATTTAGATTTTCAGCAGAAGAGTGACATATTGCTTGAGATTCTTATTTGGTGCCATAATTAGAGATGGGTTGCAGTGTGGGGCAATATTCTTGAAATCCAGTCAAATGGTTTGCTGAGTGGCATGAAAATGAATCATTGTAAGCCTGGATTTGCAAAGTGTCAGGGGAAAACAGTGAGAAATTTTTAATTTTTGACATAGTGAGAAAAGGGGAGAGATCTGTCACAGAGAACTCCAAGGTTTTGAGTGAAAGTAATTGGAAAAATGGTAATATCCTTAGAAGAGACAAGGAAATTGAGAAGTGAATCTAATTTGGAGCATATATGGCAGATTCACCTAAAGAGATGTCTGGAGGATGAACTTTCTATTAATTTTCAATCTGGGGCAAATGTGCAAGAGACTTTTTTCTTTTTTTTTTTTTTAATAGCAAAGAAGTAACCTTGGGAAAAGGGCTCTGACTTTCCAGGCAGCCTCTCTACCCAATATCACAAGCACTTTATTATAAAAGATGGTTTGGTAACACTGGGCTATCCCTCAACCGGGCGAGCACACTTCACAGAGGCTGCGCTCAGCATGATAGAAACCAAATACGGCTTCGGGGTATGGACATCTGGGAGCGGAGCTGCACAGCCCAGCCTCGGTGGTAACTTGTCTCAGACCCTCCAACTGTTCACAGGAAACCAAAGGTATCCTTCATTATCAGAGTAAATATTTCTAATAAATATCTGGGTGTCAATGTTGTCATCATGGATCACAATTTAAAATTCATTAGTCCCCACTCATCAAGGAAGAATGGTGACAAATTATATGCATATTGACCTTATGAAGAAAAAAATTACCTAAAAATGTAAAGGCCCAATGTACAATGTTAGACATAGGAATAGATATTATTTAAGATGTGAAGGCTAGAATCACATATTTGGGTAGCCATAGAATGTTAAACTATGGGAGTGGATGAGGACTCCAAGTGTGAGAACACAGAGGGAGGAGCAGAGAACTGGGAGTAACTGCAGAAAACGCCCTCACTGAAGCCTCTTCTAAATGAAAAGTGTACACAGGGAGATCATCAAAGGGATTCCTGTGTGAAAAAGCAAAAGCTAGTGCTATGATATCTGGCAAAAAAAAAAAAGGAATATATTGAATAAGGTCTATAAAGTTTTGATAAAATGACAAGACTATTACCTACAGGAGGTAAGTAGAGTTGTATTTTGTCGCCAAAAACTTTTTCTCAACTACTGTAATTATTTGAGAAACCTCTAGTGAAACAGACTAAGAAATCAACCTTACATATTTGTAGGAGTCTTCCTATCCTGATATCTTAACATTTTTTTTTTTTTTGGATCTCATAGAGATCTCAGTCATTTTTGTGTTCCTTTCATTCTTGCCATCTATGAGCATTTAATAAACAGATGTATGTGGGATAGTTTAATTAACTTTAGATAGTAGACTCATATATTAGGTGTTTGTATATCTACTTAAGCTATGAGATTTTTAAAGGTACTGCAAGTTTTGAAAAATTCAGGACAAATGACTGCTATGGGGAAAAAAGTATAATATTTCAATGGTTATTTTTTATCAAAGAAAATCTCGTTCGTAGGATATTACCTTTTTTTTTCTATATTGAAGTATACTTTACATATCATGCCTTTACTCCACTTTAAGTGTACAATTAAATGATTTTGAGTGAATTTACTGAGGTGTACAGTTAATCACATAAATCAGTTTTTGAGGAATTCCTTTCCCCTATTGAGACCCCTAATTCCACTCCCCAACTACTTTTCAAGCATGTCCCACCCTTCCACAGTGCCCACCACATCACTCAGATGTGGGTTTACCCCCACCCCCGCCAAATCCCTAGTGAACACTCCCACTATTTGAGCACCATAGTGTTAATCAGTCAATACCAATTTGATGGTGAGTACAAGTGGATCCCATTCTTCGGGTCTTGTGTCACCTCACTTCGAATAATGGGCTCAAGCTTAATCCAGGATAATACAAGAGGTGCTAGCTCACTGTCATTTCTTAAAATTGAGTAATATTCCATGTGAACATATACCAGATTTTAACAATCCACTCATGCATTGACGGGCACTTGGGTTGTTTCCATGACCTAGCAATAGTGAATTGTGCTGCCATAAACATTCAGGTGCAGATGTCTTTATCATAGAATGTCTTATGCTCTTTTGGATAGATG
>CAUYRT010003736.1:0-21313 GCA_963574885.1 Lepilemur ruficaudatus | reverse complement strand
TGTGGAGAGACAGGAACACTCTTACACTGCTGGTGGGACTGCAAATTAGGCAACCCCTGTGGAAAAGAATTTGGAGATTCCTCAAAGAGCTAAAAATAGAAATGCCATTCGATCCAGCAATAGCATTATTAGGCATCTACCCAAAAGAGCATGAGACATTCTATAATAAAGACATCTGCACCCGAATGTTTATGGCAGCACAATTCACTATTGCTAGGCCATGGAAACAACCCAAGTGTCCGTCAATTCCTGAGTAGAGTATTAAAATTTGGTATATGTTTACAATGGAATATTACTCAATTTTAAGAAACGACAGTGAGCTAGCACTGCTTATATTATCCTGGATTGAGCTTGAGCCTATTATTCGAAGTGAGGTGACACAAGCCTGGAAGAATGGGCTCCACATGTACTTGCCATCAAATTGGTACTGACTGATTAACACTATGGTGCTCAAATGGTGGTGGTGTCCACCAGGGTTTCGGGGGTTGGGGAGTAGACCCACAGTTGAGGGATGTGGAGAGCACTGTGATGGGAAGGGGCATGTGTGAAATGTAGTTGGGGATGGGAATTGGGGGACTTAATAGGGAGAAGGAAATCTTCTAAAACTGATTTATGTGAATAGCTGTACAACTTGGTAAATTTACTAAAAATCATTTAATTGTTCACTTAAAATAGAGTAATGGCATGGAATGTAAATTATACTTCAATAAATTTGTCAAAAAAATAAAAGAATTAAAGTTTTAAAAAATATATATATATTCTATATGGTACCTGAGTAAATAGTACTAAATTTGTTGCTCATTTTACTTAAAGATTATCATGAATTTAAACAGTGGTCAAATTTTATATGTGTATTTATAAAACTAAAAGCAACACGCTTTTTGATCTTGATTTTCTCTTTTCTTGATTTGGTACCTGACCCAAGAGATATAAGTCAAGGTAACAATTTTCTTAATAATATTGATGAATAACAGTATAAAATATAATTATTTCTGTTTATAGACTAAGCTAAGTCAAAAATCAGGATATAAAATATATCTGATATGAATAATTCTAGTGTTATTATGCAAAATGTAGTCTCATTTCATTTTTCCCAATTTGTTATTGTGGCAAAATACACACAACATAAAATGTACCATCTTAATCAAAAAAAAAAAAAAAGAAATAAACCAATAGAAATCAAAACATCATACCATTTTGGAATTTCAAAATAAAAGCTCTTTCCAAAAAGAAAAAAATGAAATGATATTGTAGAATATCTGGGATTTATAAAAATTAAGTCATATGTGTAATATTAGCTAGAACAATGGTCAGAGGAAATTCATGAATTTAAATGTTTGCAGTAACAAGAAAGAAATAATTGGAATAAATTTTTTAACATAATACTTCAAAGCTTAGAAAAAGAACAAAAAGATATCGAGGGATATAATTCCATGGAAAACATTGATAAATTTCATTTCTTTAGAAAAATAGAAGTTAAAAAAATAACCAAGCTAAAAAGGCGAAATGAATTAAGACATAATTATAAATATAGATTAAATTAAAACAATAAGAAGATATTACTTTGCCCAAATCAAAGCAAATAAATTTAAATAAAACTAAATTTTACATAAAATTTATTATTTTCCAGGAAATATAAATGACCCAGTTTGACCCCCCAGATTGGCAATCTAAACAAACACTCATTTCTATTTTAGAAACTGCAAAGAACATGCCAGTCAGTGCCAGTCCCACTTTCACTCAAATCTGTGCACAAGAAAACATACAAAACTAAACAAGAAACTTATGGAGAGAAAAACTGGATGACTGGAAAAAACTATACCTGCCGTGCCTTTGACATACATTGATTATACCTTTTATAATCTGAACATTTTTACCCTGTACATGCACTGCATATTTAAAAATATTTAACATGATTGTGCCATCACACAGTAGCATCACAAAACACACACACACACACACACACACATAAAAAATAACTCAAAGCTATAAAGCATCACATTCTTTTGGAAATCACAATATTTTAGTCTCATTACAAATGATGATACCAAATGTTTACTATTTATGCTCCATAACTTTGGCAATCATCTACCATATTCACAGGTAACTAATCATATTAAAATCATAGCTTTATCCCTGTCAGTCTCATGATGCATATTTATTTTTTTACAGTTATGTCAAGGAAGAAAAAAGAAAAGAGCATGAATTATGATGCATTTGTCCCTTTAAAAGAAAAGTATTTATTTCAGGAAAAACAAGATTGAATGTGTAAAAATACCAACGAATAATAATATCTAAAAGGAAAGGCACCATCTTATCCCCTGGTGGGCTTTTTCATGTTCTCTGTTGCTGATTAACATTTCACTCCTCAAAAAATCCTGACTCAAACTTCTCAACCTCAAATTATATTTGATTCTACTTTTTCACTTTCCCTGTTCAAGATTTAAGGTTCCATGGAACCAAAGCTATGTTTGCACATTTCATTTCTCCTTCTTTAACTTCTCAAGTCTCCTGTTTCAGTTCCTCATTGTTCCTTACCTAGATATCTGAGAAAAAACTTGGAGTCATTGCCCATGCTAATCTACGCTTTCCCTTGTCAAGTTACTATCCAGAACCAGAGCTCTGATGTTCAGCTCAGAATGACACCTATAATATTTCCCATAGAATGAAACAAAAACAAACCACACAAAAAGCAAGGTAATGATAATTGAGGGTGGCAATAGTTATAAGACAGAACTAAGGAGTGTAACTAAAACAGACAAAAACTATCACAACTTCAGTTAGGGTCATCATGAGGATTTAAATCATAAAAGCTAGAATATGTGGGGAACAAAAGGCAGTAAGCCTCATATCCACCCTGGTGCCCTTGCCACACATGCGCACGCACATGCCATCTGAGCTCTGGCTCAGAGGGGGGGGAAGTACGCCCACCAGAGGACAGGGCACTCTGCTCCTCAAACACTGGGTGCTGCTCAGGACACACACCTGTCCTCATGCTCTACACTTGTTCAGAGAAGGCAAAGACAGCCTGCAAAAGAATGAAATTGGAACCCTATTTTATATCACGTAAAAAATCAATTCAAAATGGATTAAAGACAAACATAAGATCTGAAGCTATAAAACTACTAGAAGAAAACACAGAGGAAAATGACATTGGTCTGGGCAATGATTTTTTAGATCTGACCTTAAAAGCACAGGCAACAAAAACAAAGATAGACAAATGACATTATATCAAAATAAAAGGCTTCTGCACATCAAAAGAAACAATAGTGAAGAGACAACCTAAGAATTGGGAGAAAATATTTGCAAGCTACACATCTGATAAGATATTAGTATCCAAAAAATATAAGGAATTCAAGCAAACTTTCTACAGAAAAAAATCTGATTAAGAAATGGGCAAGAAACCTGAATAGACATTTCCAAAAACGAGACACACAAATTGCTAACAGATACATGAAAAGACGCTCAACATTAGTAATCATTAGGGAGATGCAATAAAAACCACAATGAGATAGCACCTCACACCGGTTAAATGCCTATTATTGAAAAGAGAAAAGACAGTAAGGTGGTGAGGATGTAGAGAAAAGGAAACCCTCGTACACTGTTAATAAGAATGTAAATTATTACAACCACCATGAAAAACAGTATGGTGCTTTCTCAAAAAATAGAATTACCATATTAGCCAGCACTTCCACTTCTAGGTATTTAACCAAAAGATTTGAAATCAAATCGAAGAGATATCTGCACCCTCCTATTCATTGCAACAGTATCCATAAGAGCCAAGTTGTGGAATCAACCTACGTGTCCATCAAGGGATGAATGGCTAAAGAAAACATGGATAGGAATACTATTCAGCCTTCACAAAGAAATAAAATCTGTTATTTTTGACAGTATGGATGGATTAGGTAACATTATACGATGTGAAATAAAGCAAACACAGAGATACAAATACTACATATCGTCACTTATATGCAGCATCTCCAACAACTGAACTCACAGAAGTAAAGAGTAGAATGGTGGACACCAAGACCTGGAGGAGGAAAGAACGGGGAGATTACAGTCAAAGGGTCCAAAGCCTCAGCTGGATAGCAGGAATAAGTCTGCTTCTATTTTGAGATCAACTGTACAGGATGCTAAATATAGCTAATAATTGAGTGCTGTACATTTCAATATCACTAAGAGTAATTTCTAATGTTCTCATCACAAAATTATTAAATATCTGAGGTGATGGCTATGTTAATTAGCTTAATTATTTTACATTCTATTCAAAAATCATAACATCACTTTGTACTCTATAAATATATAAAACTATAGTTTATCAATACCTAATACAATTTGTTTTAAAAGTCAGCAAAATGCTATCTCAATACAAAGGAGGTACAAAATAAAAACCTGCTAGAAACCAAGATTGAACTAGGAGCTCTGCATCTCTACCAGACCTACAGCAATAGGTCTAAATTTAGTACGCAGCCATCACCAAAGTAAACAGAGAGAGTTCTATTCTCCGTTGCTGTTCATAAACATCAATTTAATAACAATTTCACATTTTCTGAGGTGAGTAAAACAACATCTCCTAAAAATAGTGTTGAATAGTGGAAAGGGAGCAATATCTAGAAGATTCAGCAAGAATATGTACATGAATGCATATTCACACGAATATGAATATTTAGGAAACACACAGATATATCTAATAGGATGCAAGATGAAGCAGCCTCAGTGAAACAGAAACACAACATCCAAGGGGAGAAATGACAGATAAAATTGCAACAAAATAAAATAAAAGGTCTCCTGGGGTGATAACAGCAGGTAATAGGTCAAAATAAGGAAGGACTGCAAGGAAACCAAAATTATTTTCTTTAACTTAAGGGGTAAAAAAAAAAAAAAAACCTATGAATGAAGACCGAAAAGAAAAAAATAATCGGAAATACTACTGAGCCTTGATGCTTCCTGACAAAGAGTTTAATGGGATTTGCTATCCTGCTTGTTTTTGCTTACCTTCTCAGGAAAACATAAGACATTAACTATCAGAACAAGAATCACAGTGAGGCTGACTCTGACTTTCCAGTCGCACGCAGACTGTCAGAAGAAAATAGGGCAAGATCCAAGAGACTTGAGAGAAAATGCCGTCATGTGAGGTTAAGCTGTAATTTAGAAAGGAAGGCAAGAGGAAGGCGACAGAAACTTACTCTCTGATACTCAGGAAATCAGTCTCCCACCCCAGTTAGATTGTGTTAAAAAAATTTAAAAACAACTAAAATTAATTTTTTTTAATTAATTAATTAATTTATTTTTTTTAATTGAGGGAAAACTACAAAGCATTTACAGTACAATGTTTACAGTCACAATTTGTAGTGAGCTGATTTCCCAAAATATATTACCACTCAAGTTGACTTATTTTGTTACATTAATTTTATCAAATTGAGAATTAAGCATTATTCACTGGAATGAAAAAGCTAGTGGTCAGTACTGAAACAAATTAAAACAGACATGCATCTAAATAAGTGATGCATGCAATGCACAGGCATCTCTTTCTTTGAAAAGACAGAAAGAATAACGTAAAACAATAACCTAACAACATCCTAAATATCTCCCTCTTTATTTCTGAATAAGATGCAGATCTATTGAGGATTTCGGCATACACAAACAAACCAGCAAAACACTAGAATTTTCCTCTGGGGTAAACACTATGGAAGCGAGGAAGGCATTCCTAAGCACTACCGCACAGTTACAGGTGAATCACTCAAAGCAGAGATAAGAATCCGTGTGTCCTCCACTGCTGCACTGCGAGAGGTTTACAAGTCCCCAGGTTTATTCATCCGTGCTTGACGTGGAGGAGAGCTGAAGTGCGTGTCAAAGTTACTGCACCAACGCGACAGTAAGAGAGACGGCGTGACCATATATGAGTGCGGGGGAGTGGAGGGGCAACGCCTTTTTCATGCACCAGTGGATGAGGATTCCTATGTGGTGTGTGCTCAACCGTCTTTGTGACTGTTTTATAAAAGCAGGAAGAGAAGAAAAGAGGAAGGAAGAGCAGAATAGAGAACAAAAGGAAGAGAAGGGGGAAAGGGAAGGACAGAACATTTTCAACCGGCTGCATTAACTCCATCGGTGCTATGATCGAAAACAGCCCCCGCGATGCCAGTCAGCCAGCGCTGCGAGAAGGGACACAGCAGGGATGACCCGTGCCAAGGAAGGCAGGTACAGAGACAGAAAGAGACAAATACAGATGGATAAATGGTGCATTTAGAGTGAAATTCAGCCCATGGCCTCACCCACTGCAAAAAGAAAAGTTAACAACACCCACAAATTATTTTAGGAATTTGTTATTCAAAGATAAAAAAGAAAACAGAGAAACTGCAAAGAGTTTGGTACTGAAGAAAGCACATGAAATCCCTCACCACTTCAGATTTAATTATGTTGTTTTGGTTGGAGTATTTGAAAATAAATCTTATACGTGCCATGTATGACATCATTGTAGATAGCATGCATATTTATGTTTCATGAGAGGAACCAAATGTCTTCAGAATCGGTGTATGAGACAAATAATGACTCCTAAATAGGTCAGGGTTGTTTGGCCATCAGTATAGCAGGCAAACAACCACCCATCTCTGTTTTAATAGACATGTGGTCAAGTTTCAGTCTTAGGACACAGTTGGGATAATCCTACCTTCCTGCGCGAATCGGGAGACTCAGGTGTGCTTGGCACTGAAGGACGATGAGGGGCTCCCCAAGGGAAAGGCGTGTGGGAATGCAGAAGCTGTGCCAAGCGAGACGTGAGAGAACCTGCACATTGTTCCGGAAGGCTTAGTTTCTGTGTGGCGAGAGCAGCCGAAACAGAGAGACGGGCTCACGGGGAGGACTGCCCATGAAGTGCCAGGGAGCTTAAACAATATATTAACTCTAATTCAAAGATTAGGAGTCAACATGTGAATTGTCCTACCGTTCGATAATATATAAGGCATCAGTTTGAGATTGCTTTTGATGTTCAAAAATCTTTAGGCAAAGAGAAAGTGTCTCATGTTGGTGTTTTTATCCTCCTTCACCCCCAGCAGCTTATTCTATTAATTAAAGAAAATATGGTTTTATGCTGGAATAGCCTTAGAAAAAAACAGATTCTAGATTTACAAAGACCTCAACTTGGCTTTTGTATTTAAATGTCTGAGAAATAAAGCAGCTGCTTCCAACATTCCTCTTCAGTGAACATTATCCCTTAATTAACAAAATGCTTAGGGACATTTCTCTGCCAGGGGACTTTCAGAGTTTTTCTAATACCACTACATAATGAAACAAATACGGTACCCAAGATGATTTAATTATACCAGCACATCGGTATAGGAGTATAGGAAGGTATTTATTTGTATAGGATAAATAATATTTTCCAATGACAAATAACAAACTAAACTACACACTATGCATGAGAAATTGCCAGTTTGTTACACACAGAAGATACTTTCCATTTTAAAACAACCTCACATTCTCTGTTCTAGCTGTGCATTTACGCTGAAAAGATACAGAAGCACCCTGCATGACAGAAACCACACCTGGGTATGTCAGCAGACATGAAGTAAGCGTGGACAAGCAGCGTACAGAGATGCTCCTCGACTTGTGAGTGGGTTACATCCTGATGAAACCATTGCAAGTTGAAAATACTGTAAACTGAAAATGCATTTACTACACCTAACCTACCAAACATCACAGCTCAGCCTAGCCTACCTTAAACATGCTCAGGACACTTACATTAGCCTACAGTCGGGCAAAATTATTTAACAAAAAACCTATTTCATAATAAAGTGTGAATATCTCATGTAATTTATTGAATACTGTACTGAAAGTGAAAAAAGAATGTATGGGTACTCAAAGTACAGTGTCTACTGAATGCATATCTCTTTCGCAACATTATAAAGTTGAAAAATTGTAAGTCGAGCCATCAGGGACCATCTATACACAGAACTGAGCATCTTCAGTCTGGAATTAAGAACACCTCTTCAAATGCTACGTTCTGGGTGCACCCCGTGGAAGCCTGAGGCAGTGCGCAGCAGAGGAAACACCACTGACACACGGCGGTGATCGACATTGTGTCCCCGACAGTCAGTGCTATGGCTAGAGACCGCTGCCTGCTGCTGCTAACACTTTGCACTATCTGCCATATCTTAGCCATACCGTAGAATAGGCACCATATTCCTTCATAGAATAAGACTTTTTTCAGCTAGGAGATGCTTCGTTCCAGGAAAGGAAAATTCAGATGAGACTGTAACTGCATAATGTCAGTACATGCTGACATGGAAACCCAGTGGAATATAGGGCAGGCATTACATGGAGACTGTGCAGCAGTGCTGAAAACACTCTGATACGGTGTAAAATGAAAAACTGGGTGAAATGAATGAAAAATTATAATATCCCTGCAATTATATGGGCATTTATGTGTGCATACATACAAATGTGTACATGCAGATAGATGATTGATACGCACATGTATACACAGTTAGAATTTTTTTCAAATCTGAGGACTACAAGAATAAAATCACTTTGATGCATGATTGTAGAGGACTTTCCTTCATTGGTTTCCTAACTCTATGTTAGTGTTTTTAAATTGCCATTTAATTTAAAATGGGAGAAAAACAAATTGTCAACTAGTTGCTAGTTGGTGAGGTCATAATTTAAACTACTCTAATTTGCGATTCATGTTAGTCTAAAGAAAGATAAAGCCTTTATAAGCAATAAATGAGTTCTATGTCTTTTTTAATACTGGTACTGCATCGGTTTATATGAAGCAGAGTAATTAGTACATAAATTCCTAAGTGCTATACCCATAATACTTAGCATTTTGATGGTGTTACAGCACTTAATAGTTACTGCTCACATGAATTCTATGACACGGTCATTTAAAAAAGGAGAAAACCAAAGCAAAAAAAGAGGTCCATCCCAGTTGCATACATTAAAACAGAACAAGATCAAAAAATGCTAATTTGAAATATGAAGAGAAAGGCTTGTGTCTTAAGAGTTTACGTCTTGTTTATTATTTAATTGCCTGATCATCTAATACATGATCATGGTATAAAATCTGAAAAGTACATGGGGAAATAAGGGAAAAATAAAAATTGCCTATAATTCTCTATCTAGACACACCCACTATTGACCTACCAATGCATTTTTGTTCATCACATCCTTCCATTGCACTGTGTTCTGTTTATATCTTGCTGCCAAGAAGTTGGTCTTTTGTCTAATTCAGCACTGTCACATTGAACCTTCTGCAGCAATGGAAACGTTGTGTATCTGTGCTGTTTGAAGCAGAAGAAACTGTTGAGCTCTTGAAATGTTGCTAGTGCTGCCGAGAAACTAAATTTGTGACTTGATTAGATTTCTGTGTATTTAAATTCAATTTTAAACGCCACAAGTAGCTAGTGACTGCTCTTTAGAACAGGCACAGGTCTGCTCTTTACTTCTTCATGGTGATCTGTCAATTCTCCTTTCTTTTAAGAGTTTGTCTTTGTATATGGAATTCTGTCTCATCACAAAGCACCTACGAATGATTATCTTCTTTTTGCTTATGCTCAATAAATGTAATGTTTCTTCAGTCTAAGAAATCATGTTTTATCAATACTGAAAAATTCTCCCTATTATTTCTTCAAATGGCTCCTGTTTTCCATTGTCTCTATTTTCTTGTTGAGAAATCTAATAGGCTATGTTAAACCTGCTCTTTCTAGCCTTCATTTTCATATAATTCCACTTTCATATTTTTACATACGCTATGTATTTGTTTTTAACCCAAGCATTATGTTTTTCTTTTTAATGTCGATGACCAAATTTTTCAATCTTAGTATTTTTTTTCCCAATCTATTCTCTTTCATAATATGGTGGTGCCTCTTACATTCTCCCAGTGATTATAATTCTATTACATCACATTCTTGGTGCTCCAGTTCTGTTTTGTTTTGTTAGCGATTAATTTATATCTATGGTGGATAATTGTCTTCTGTGTTTTGTCATGTTTGACTGGAAACCCTATTTTAATGGGGCTCTTTAAAAAAAATTTTGAATCCCTTGATGCATGGTTTGTGAGAGCATCCTTGCCAAGACATTTGCGTTCTCTTCTTACAGTTACCCATGGATACCATCGACATGGAGCTGATTTTTACATTATATTCTCGGGGAGAGGGTGTTGCACTTCTTGGACCATAAGTAGTTGAATTTAAACTCTCAAGCCACATAGGATATAAGCTCAGCATTTCAAAATTCCAGGCGAGATCTTTTCTTTTAAAATCTCAGCCTAGACAGAAACCAATAACTTTTCTTACCATCTTTCTATGCCAGTGTGGGGATTTTGCAAAAGCCTACTATTCAGTTAAAATGCAGGCCTTCAATGATCTTGGTTTAGACAGGGTTTCAGTTCAATGTTTCCCCCGGTGCAGAGCTGCAGGTGTAGCTCCTCCACCCTCAGGGGCATTAAGACTCACGCCTCCAGTTCACAGATTCAGGTCTGCTCTGCTCCTTTCTTAGGCAGCTACAGCATCAGCCCAAGCAATTACTCTGGTGCTAAAGTTGAAAAACTCGAACCATTTTTCCTTTGCTTTCACACCACAACAATCAACACAGAAGACTTCCATGACCAAACGTGTGGCGATTTCTCCCCACCAACAAGCAAGCAATCAATTCCACAGTGGATACTAGCTGAGTGTCCTCAAATTCAGTTCTATTCTGACACTATTAGATAGTGGCAGATCCCACAAGTTGAAGTCTCAGTCCCCAGGATTGCCCCTCTCCCCCATTCAGATGCCAATCACAAGCCCCAGGTTGTTTTACCTGTGCTTCTGACCTACTGGTTATAAATTGGAAATCTCAGGAACCCTTCCTGGGATTCAATTAATTTGTTAGAGCAGCTCACAGAACTCAGGGAAACACATTTACCAGTTTATTACTAAGGATATTACAAAGGATATAGATGAAAAATGCATAAGGCAAGGCATGGGGAGGGACATGGAGCTTCCATGCCCTCTCGGGTGCACCTGCCCTCCAGGAACCTTCATATTTCAGCTATATAGAAGCTCCTGGAACCCAGTCCTTTGGGGTATTTATGGAAGCCTCATTACATAGACAAGGCTGATTAAATCATTGGCCACTGGTGATCAATGGTTGGGAGCGATAGGAAGTTTCAATCCTCTAATCCTGCCTTGGTTTTTCAGGTGACCAGCCCCCATCCTGACGCTACCCAGGAACTGCCAGCCATCAATCATTAGCACACAAAAAGACACCACACCACCTAGGATATTTTATGGATTTTAGGAGTTGTATGCCTGGAAACAGGGTCAAAAACCAAATATATATTTCGCAGTATCATATCTGGTTTGTTGGTTGCTTTTTTAATGGCACCTGGGAATTCTCTCTTACAAGAGGTGCTGTAACAAAGGAAAAGTCAGAAAACGGGCAACGAAATGTTTTACGAGTTGTCTCTCTAAAACCTCCACCCTTTTTTGGGAATTAAAACCTGAAATTCTACCCCAAGGCCAGTAATCAGAGGTGCAGAAAAATGTTCTTTGCTGTTTGCTTTCTAGTATGTTAAACCACAGGAGATGGCTCAACAGAATTGTCTGGACAAGGTCACAAGATCATCATCACCAGAGATAACGTCAACTGAAACCACCAACTATAATTAAACAATAATAGGTCAAAGCCACAACGTGGGAGGGTCACGTAGACCTGAGCCAACCACAGAAACCCCTCCCCCCTTTTAAAAAGCCCTGTATTTCTGCTTAAAGTTAGTACAGAAGCCTTTGAGACACTAGTCCACTGCCCTCCTCATTTTAGAGAAATAAACTCTTTCCTTCTCCTCAAACCACTTGTCCTCATTCTTTATTCTCACTGATTTGGCCTTGGAGACAAGTATAGAACTTGCAGTAACATTCTCAAATAAGCACTTTTAATGTAAGGGACCAAAACTGTACACAGGGCTCAACTGCAAAATAGACTTCTTGCAAAACAGACTTCTGCATTCTTATAATACTTGTTTGCTTGCTAACCGCTCAGTTACGCTTCTGTGATAACGGCTTGCTTGCAGAAACCGCGGGGTAACATGAGAAAGAGTGCAGAGAGAAATAGCTATAGAACCAATCGCTGTACTAGACAGATGCATATTCAACGGGTGGACAGCTCTTTGTTTGCTGCCTGAACTGACCCTATAAAACCGCCCTTCCCGCGCTGCCCGGGGTCCTTTGTCCAGAGAAGAGGCCACTGCGTGTTGGCGCTCTGAGACACGGACCCTAACTCGAGTTAGTTGGTAATAAACTCCTCTTGCTGATTGCAGCCTCAGTGACTCTGTCTCTCTGTTTGGTGGTACTGCGTCTCCCCATCTAACAAAATAAGATAAGGAACAGGCATATGGGACAGAACTCAAGCGAGTTCTCAATGTGGAGTTTCTCAGCATCCTCTCCCAGTGGAGTTGTACAGACAGCATTTACTTCTCTTAGCAACTGTGTGAGACAATACACATGAAATATTGCCGACAAGTGAAGATCACCTGATGCCCAGAGATTTCACTGGAGTTGTACCCTTGAGACATGGTTGACTGGCCATATGCCTGACATTAGTTTCAAGCTCCTCTAGAGGTTCCAGCTGCTCTATGGTCCCACCATAAATTACATGGTTTGCACAGACTATGTGATGTGACCACATAGGTAAACAACCTCACCCTTAATAGGTAGGATTTTCCAAAGGCTTAGAGATCACCTCCCAGAGGCTAAGGGCAAAATGCCAAACATTTCTTTGAGCAAGATCTCTTATTGCACAATATCATATATTTCAATTCTTAGAACACGCTATGCCACATAACTGCCTGAGGGAAACTGCTCTTTTTTTTTCCTAACTAATCCTTACTGATCCTTCAGGTCTATGTCACTCCTTAGAGATGCCTTTCCTAACCCAATTAAGTAATAAAAATTCAGAAGTAGATCATCAGGGTTTACTTATTAGTAATACTTCAATAGCATCATCAACCCCTTCCATCTTCTCCACTCTCCTCAACCATTGGCCTGTCATCTTTGTCTTTCATAATCACAAAAAGATGGCTGCCATGGCAACACACAACATAGTCTTACTCCAGTGGCCTAGCAGGAAGAAAGGGCATGAGCAATGTCTTCTCCTTGAGATGCTGTGATTTTCAGTCATAGAAGAAATGCCTCACAAAAATCTCCTGGCCCCAAACTGGGTTACATGGCTACTCGTAGCTGCTAAAGAAGTAGTGGAAATATGTAGCCGTCACACAGAAAAGGGGCTGGTCTTCTGTTAGCAATGGAAACTGGCAGAATAACTCTGGGAATGGGTACTTACGGTGACTGTTACATACCTTTTTTATTTAGCTCAGTGCTGAATACTTCGTTATTCTTCAGCAAATAGTCAATGTATGAATAAATGGGTGTTCTAGGTTATAAAAGATAAACAGTTAACTTTGGCATCTTTTTTTAACACATTGACTGCCACACTAGAAAAAAAATTTTTTTTTCCTCTGGGCCACAGCGTTGTGTTATGAAAACAGAGCAAAAACTCTGAAAACCAAACAATCCTTTCTAATGTAATGAAAAATTTGTTAGTGACTTCTATTCATTTAATCCACATTTTTAGAATTAAATTGCCATTGTTAAGTGTAACAATAAGAACATCAACAAGTAAGATTTTCAGGAACCACCTGCAGGCTTTTGCCCAGGTTTGCTTCATGAAGCCCAAGGCTCTAAACTAGCATGAGTTAAATACAATCCACATGGCAGTGAATGTGTTAAACATAACTCTTGCTCTTTTTCTTACTGATTTCAAAGGTTTAGGTCAAATTGTTTAATCTGAGCCTAACTTTTCCTCATTTGTAAAATGATGATAATATTCTTCTGGGTTGTAGCCAGTGTTAAAAGATTATACTGATAGGTGAAAGCATCCTTTACGCACTTGGTATATAGTGGCTATAATAAATGTAAAATGTATGCCTTGTAACATAGAACAGTTGAATAAGGAAGCAGTATACAAGCAAGCATGCCTTTGTGCTCTGTTTTCGGGTATGTGTAGCTTGCTGGTATACACTGAGAGGGAAGGCCAGTCCCAGAGGAAGAGGGAAGCGGCTGGTGCCAGCAGGTAAGTGCTGTGCTCACCGTCTGGAGCTCCATGGCTGTTTAAGCTCTTCCTTCCTCCTTGAACTCATTTAGGTTTGGTATATCCACTCAGACTATGTCATTTTTTTTAAACCCATATATTCTACTAAAGATAGAATAGGGCAGAGCCTGGAGACATATTTTGTCTCACCCACACTCTTGTCACTTTGTGTTGTCTTCTTTTCATCCAAGATAAACAAGGCTTGCCTATTCCGAGCCATCTTTTGTTAATATACATGCCAGCACTGTGGTTGGGCTAACTGGGTGTGGTTTTCGAAGCATAAATATTATTTTCAAAATGAAAGAGGAACTTCACATGAGAGCGCTTTATAAAATATCAGGCATAATGTGAGTATTTACTCAGTGTGGTGGGCCATGGCCAAACTGTTGCTTACAAAGCCCTTAGCCTGGAAATGTATGTGTGTAGCAAAGTAAGTAATGTGTAAGACCTTATGTTAAGTTGAATAAATCCAGGACATGCGGTATGGTTATAAATCTGATGCCGGGAACACAGAAATGAGTTCTCTGGAACAAGCAGTTCCAGTGTGGTTTCATCGTTACGGAGGCCAGCCGCGTGATCTGGCTTACTGCATTGGAGTACTGAGGGCAAGTTGATTCAGAGTTTCCCTGACATAGGATGATGGCAGAACTATTTATTATAACCACATGACAAAACTCAGACTCCCAGCTAGTTTACAAGTGCTGTGAAAACAAATTTTCTCCGAAAACATACAATGTTTTCATTTGCATAATGTCCTTCTTCTCTCAAGTCTGTTATGTAAACCTGACACCATTCTCATCACACCCTGAGTTTATGAGGTATTCAGATGAAAAGAATTATGGAATTGCAAGCATACAATGGACATTATTTTTTACTTTTACAGAGGGTGAAATGTTATTTCTCTTTAACGTTACTTCCTATTATATTCCTCTCCGATCATTTGCAATGCTATTATATTTCTAGAAAAATTTTTACCTTTGATGAATTTTAAAAATCTTAAGATAGCATATTATAAAATATGCTTTTAGAGCAAGCTACTTTTACTGTTATGGCTCTCAAATAAATCATAAATCAGAAGAGAAATTACTTTTTCTTTATTTGGTAGTTTATGTATATTAAGCTCTATAAAAGGCACATTAGACCATGAAGTGAACTTGAATATTGAATAGTATGTTAAAAAACAGGTAAAAAGAATTGTATGCAGTTTCTCTCCTTATTAAAAATTGCTTTAAAAAACAAATTTCTTAAATAAACTATTATAGGCAGGCTGATGCTAAGTCTATCCTGGAAGCATCATGAGCACTCTATAAAACTTTCTATCAATTTTAGAATTGCAAAGTATATTATTAATCTGATTCTTAGAATAGTATTCATTTTGTACACTAAAGGAAAATATAGTTTTCTGAAGTGAATTTTCAGAAATGTAGTTCATCAAAATGCTCAAACTATAACACAATTCTATGGTCCATTATGTTTGGAGATCATATAGCTTCTCTGGAGATGCAACATATATTAAATTATATTAAAGGCCTCGATAAACTCTGAAACAAAGTATACATGAAGATTTAAGTTAGTTTAACTTACAGTTTTCCATCTTTAATCTATCTAGAAACTTCCTTCTCTACCTCGCAATCAATACTGTTCAGCATAATTAGGGTCCCACAGAATTTGTTTTCAAGAAAACTAAAGTAAGCTAAAGTTCAAACTAGCACTACATGCCTGGGAGAACGTCTGATAAAAATCCTAAAAGCCTTTGGGGGATAAAGCACACTGTATAAGTGTGCCTATTTCTGACAGGAAGAAAGATCAGGGACCTGGAAACCTTCACTGGCTCTGATGTACTATGAAAACTTTGGCAAGTTATTTCACTGATGTTGCTTAATCTTGTCTTAAAAGGTGGTTACCAATATAGTGTTGAGTTCTGTAGTTGTTTTTTATGTCTATAATATGATGAAAATATAAACTTCTTCCAATATCATCTGTTTTATTGTATCATATATTTTACTGATTTTATGGTATTTATGGTATTGATACCATAGTATTAATTTTTTATTACCTTGGATGTGGCACCATTTTTATCAACACTAACAAGCAATAAAAATACTTTCAAAAGTTACTTTGGTTATGTTCTTAGATTTTCCTTTTATCTTCTATAATTTCCAACTAGGCAATTACCAAAATTTAAATATACAACTCACATAATTTATTTCAGTTATCACATAGTAATATTTTTGTAAACATACTTGGGAAAATTCTGTGTGATTTATCTTTAGCACATTTTAAGGTATTTGTCTTTTTTGAAAGTCATCATGGACTTAGATCCTTTTAAAGAATCACCTTGATACAGTTAACTACAATTACTGTTTCTTTTTATGAAGCTCAAATTGTCATTATTTGGCTGGTGGGAACTCGGGTCCTCTGGTACTTTCATTCTTATTAGCAGCATTTTAGACATCTTTCAAATTTTCTTTGCTTTCAGGCAGTCATGAGATGACTTTGGGTTATCTTGACTTTTTTCCCAAAAAATATTGATTTTGTTGTCTCTTAGGAGAATATCTGAGGTACAAATTTGGGTGCTGAGGTTCACTGAAAATATCCCTATCTAAGAAGTGGCAGGCAGAGTGACACCAGAAGTTTCAGAAATTCTTTTATGTCTGAGAAAAGATTTATTTCATTAATATATCATGAAATATTTATTTTTATAACTATTTTAAATTTATATAGTTATTATCCTTTCTGATATAAACTTTATTCAATGCATTTCTCATTTGGTTGAGTTAGCAGCTTATAGTTCTTTTCTGTCATTAGAAATTTTAAAAATCAACTTTAATATACCATGCTATTTTTCTGATACCTGTTTTTCTAAATATCAAAGAATGTTAATTAAATATCAAATATCAGAGAATGTTAATTGAATAATGGTTAATTTTCCATTCATATCACTCAATGATTTAGGTAACTATGCAGCCAGCATAAAAGAGAGTAGCAATTTTTGAAATTTTTCCATGAGCTATTTGACATTGAAAATAACTCATAACCCAATTATTTGCTGCCTTTTAAAATAATTTTTGTAGATGCATGACAAAATATAGTTTGGATCTAAATATTGTGATCAGAATTATGCCTAATATTAATGTGCCATTATAAGTGGAGTCTGGCAGGATTTCTGGGGGACTGAACAAGGTGCAGGGGTTGCAGCAGCTCCTGCCTATTGCTGTATTGTGTAGTTGGCTGGAAATAACTGGACATGAGAACACAAAGAAGTGATATGAGTGATTATGGTAAATGGTCCAAAATTTCTTCTTTAATTAGAATTTCTCTAGAATAAAAGGATAAAAATTCTGAAAATAGGTGAGGAAATTGATGTTATATAAGGAATAACAAAGTTGGAAGCAAATAACATGAAATGACCCGTGAATAATCTCAAGCTTGTTTGCAATTGATAAGTGCATTCCTGAAATACTGAAAATGTCATCATAGACTGGACATTAAGGAACCCAAGAAGAACCACACTGTGGTATTTACTTATCAGGCATGATGATGTGAAATAATGAGGACTTTCCTTTTTGTGTAGTAATGAGGGATAATTTTCAGTATGCAAGTAAAAAATAAATTAAATAGTTCTGATAACTGCTTTCAGGGCAAAACCAGGTGCTACAAACACATAGACACACACAAACAATGCATGTAAGTATATTTAAGATCATCTTACCAAAAACTGAGTACCAAATTAAATTTAGGCAAAAACCCATGGCTCTGTGTTATACATAATCAAGCTAGCATCATAATAAATATCCTGTAATAAGTTACATGATGAGAACTGACACTTTTACTTTATTAGCAAATAATTATTATATACTTAGACAGTATTCATTATTGCTATGACCCGATTAATCTGAATATTTACTAAACTCATAAATTCACACAGTAATAATAATGTGTAAAATTTATGTAATAGTTTGAAATTACAAGTTTCGCAAACAGATGTTCATCAAGTATTTTTAAATGCATAAGGATATTGAAAAGCAATATCCTATTCAATCATTTGTATATGAATTAAACTTGTTCTACTATTAATACTAAATGAACTGAATTACTTGTTTTGTTTGTTTCAAATTGCTTCGCATATTAAGATCATTCTAAAATAATACGTGATTTTCTTGAGCCTTAGTTCTTTTCCTCAGAAAATAGTTTCTATTTTTTCCACATCAATATTAAGGATTGTATTTGATTTGTCAGCTTCTAATTGTGTCATCGTTAATTTTGGTTTCAAAGGAAGAAATGTTTAAAAACTTGGTTTTTATTTTGTACAGCCACTGTAAATAATGAAAACTGATTGATGGCTAATTTTATATCAATGCAAAATATTTTCATTTCCCATCTTATAACCAATATTGATAAAAACATGTACTTTGAGTTAAGTGAAAACACACAGATGGTATCCAGATTCAGACAAGATGTTGGCACTTTACTTTTATTTGGAGAAGAATATGTCCTTCCAGGAAAGCTTTAATAAATGGAATAAGCATTACCAGAAAGTATGGAATGCTGGCAAGAAAAGAATATGCTAAAAATAGTATTTTTACATTGCCTATGACTATGAAATAACAGATGTTTTCCTGAGGAAAAAAGCTAGCTCCAAGATGATGTAATCACACTTTTGAATAAAACACCAAAACATTTAAAGGGAAATGTAATACATTTGTAATAAAGTAAAAATTTAATCTTGTCACTTGAGAGGGAAACAAGCACAATGCAGTGAGGCTGAGAGGCCTTCACTGACTAGTCATCTTTGGAGCTAAATTTCAGAAACAGAAAGGTGATGTATAAAATGGTGCCTACCATCACTTTGAAAGATTTAATTTATAATGTGCTAGATATTGATAGTTAATAGTATGTTAATTTTATCCTCCTCAGTGTTAATTTGTGAAGGCATCAGTTGAACGACAAGCCTTATTCCTGGGAGAAGTTTATTTCTGCACAGCCCTTTGATTTTTATGAAGCCTCAGAGTATTGTCCAGGTGCCTGACTTTGAGGTAGGTGGCCTGCTCTTCTAAGGTGACACTTTTTGAAGCTATCACAAAAGGTATTTTTACTAAAACTTCCTAAAAATTACTTTTTCTATACCTCTCATATTGAAACTCTGGGTAATAAAGTTTGGAAGAAATGAAAGAAGTACTTCTTGGGAAAATGGGACTACCCCACAAAATTTATTTGATCTGAGAGATAATGCTAACTTAAGATATAAATACTGCAAAAGAGAGTTTGGATTAAAATCATAAATGGAAGAGTATAACACCCAGAGGCACTAGGATGTCTGTGCAGGCACTTTTACCTGAATTTTGTTATTGAACAGATGGAATATAAAATAAAAGTTTCAGGATGGAAAATAAACATTAATCAAAATCGCTTTCTTTAAGCAGTGAAAGTATCCAATGCATGCTAGACACATTGTGTTTATTTCAGAGAACAGGAAAACTGAGCTTAGGGAAGTAAGTCACCTGCCCAAGGGACAAAGATATTAAGTGACTGAGTCAGTAGGGAAAATGTTTAGAGCTTTTTAGAATGATGTGATTTCTGCACAATATGATTGACTTTATATCTGATCAAATTTTATAAGTAAGATGGGGATTTCCAGATTTTCTTCACATTATCCCAAACTTGTCTGAGATGGATTTGAGGATCTCATGGCCTGACCTTATAGCATCTGCTTTTCTTAATGTGTCTCTTGTGTTCAAAGTCACAGATTATTTCCCAGAAACATATAGCCTGTTGTGCTGTTAAGAAAAATGAGAAGTCCTTCCATTCTACAACCACATTATCCAAGGAACTAACTGGGCTGATAATATCAGTCATCATATACTGTCATGTACTGATGCCTTTTGTGTCTCCTGCATTATGCTAAAGATAAATATTTATATAAATTATTTTTCATCTTCAATAGCAACCCTCAAAAAAAGGCATATATTCTAGTTTTTCATGAAGAAATTGAGGTTTAGAGAAGTAATACTTCTGAAGTCCCATGGTAAGTTAATGGTAGAGCTAACATGATTTATCTGCCAAGTGAGAAAAAAAGAAGAAATAAAAAGTAAACTGTCGTTATTCCTTTTTGGAATTAAAAACTTGATCTAATTATGTTCTGTGGCTAGCCTCTCACCTTTTGATTATATAAGAGCTACAAACTATGTTCTTATAATCATTTCACAATTCTCAACTGATTAATTAAAATACAAACTTGCTACAGCAATTTCTGAATATTTCCTTTTTGCTTTAACTTTTCACACATATAAAAGAACCTCTATAATAGTGTCTACCTCCACATCCCTAGATATATCTCAGGTTGGTTTACTTTTACTCTGCATTTAAGTAATATAGAGTGTATATTAAATGTATGTTTAAATAATATTTATATATACATATATGGCTTTCTAGCTGATCAGATTGAATTATAATGATTTTTATTTAGGAGATTTATCTGTGTGGATTTATAAAATGTGGCATCTTTGATGATGGGTCAAATCCTGTCCCCCCAAAATTCAGATACTGAAATCCTAACATCCAGTATCTAAGAATGTGAACTTACTTGGAAAGCGTCACTACAGAAGTAGTCAAGTTAAGGTGAGATCATACCGAAGTAGAGGGGGTTCCAATCTATTACCATTGATGTCCTTATAAAAAGGGTAAATTTGGACACAGACAAATGGACACAAGGAGAATGACATATGAACATGAAGGCAGAGATGAGATGATGAATCTGCAAATCAAGAAACAGCAAAGTTCGCTAGCAAACCAACAGAAACTAGGAGAGAAGCATGGAACAGATTCTCTCTCACAGCATCAGAAGGAAGCAACCCTGTCAAAACCTTGATCTTGGGCCGGGCGCGGTGGCTCACGCCTGTCATCCTAGACTCTGGGAGGCCGAGGTGGGCGGATCGCTCAAGGTCAGGAGTTCGAAACCAGCCTGAGCAAGAGCGAGACCTCGTCTCTACTATAAATAGAAAGAAATTAACTGGACAACTAAACATATATGTAAAAAATTAACCGGGCATGGTGGCGCATGCCTGTAGTGCCAGCTACTCGGGAGGCTGAGGCAGGAGGATCGCTTGAGCCCAGGAGTTTGAGGTTGCTGTGAGCTAGGCTGATGCCACGGCACTCTAGCCCGGGCAACAGAGTGAGACTCTGTCTCAAA
>CAUYRT010003735.1:0-36546 GCA_963574885.1 Lepilemur ruficaudatus | reverse complement strand
CTACTTAAAATAGAAAGAAATTAATTGGCCAACTAAAGATATATATATAAAAAAATTAGCCAGGCATGGTGGCACATGCCTGTAGTCCCAGCTACTTGGGAGGCTGAGGCAGAAGGATTGCTTGAGGCCAGGAGTTTGAGGTTGCTGTAAGCTAGGCTGATGCCATGGCACTCACTCTAGCCCGGGCAACAGAGCAAGACTCTGTCTCAAAAAAAAAAAAACAAAAAAACCCAAAAAAAACAGCATTAGTATGCTGACACCTTTGACAGATAATTATTAAACAAAAAAGCAATTCTTTATTGAAAGTACAGCTCTTAATGAAATGAATGATGCTTTGTTTTTAAAAATTAGTGTATATGTCTACCCATAAATGTTATTTATCACTAATATGAAAATGATTTGGCATAATATTTGCTCCTGTTTTTTCATTTTACAAATGTAAGGGTTAAGAAGTCTTGCTTACATAAATAAATATATGGGGATAGAAAAAGTTTTGCTGAAACGAAGTCACTCAATTCTTTGAATTCTTTCTAAATTTTATGTCAAAAATCACCTAGTGATTTGTCATAACATTATTTTTCATGTTCTATCAAATGACAACTTGATTAGGCTTCTCTTCAATTTTGTTGGAAGAAAAGAATTGGAAACCACCTGGCTTGCAAAAGAATGTTTTTCTCCAAGAAAGCTTTGCCAAGACTTATCAAATGACTATTAATTATATATGTTACTTTTCACTTACAGTTATTTTCTAAAGTAAGATATATTCAAAGGGGTTGGGAAAAATAAGAATTCTTCATTTTAATGCATGTTAGCCAACTCAAAATTTTTAATAAATTATTTTTATCTTATCACTTTTTTAATCTATTGTGTGTCAAAACTTTGTTGAGCTAAGACAGCAGATTTAGCTCTTTGAATCTGTGGAAAATGTTCACCATCTAACCTAATTGGCAAAGACAGTCATATCAGGCTTATTTTCTTTGGAAAACTCTGACTTCAGTTTCCAATTCAAGAAAATATGCTAATATTGATTTTAAGAAACGTTATGAAAACCATTGAAGAATAAATTATAAAGCACATTTCATAAAATAGATTGATAAAAGTAGTAAAGTCAAGATTAACATTATGTAGAGGTAATAGAACTAATTTTCCTATATTTATAAGTTATAAAACAAGAAGTAATGCTGTTTCTTACAATAAACCTATAATTAAGTGATGTCATATAAAATTTTGATTGAGTGGATGTCAGTTTTCCTCCTTAAAGTGGGAGAAGGGTTTGGGGACAGTGGTCAGAATAAATGACCTTTACAAACACGGCGGTCAATTCTCAGACAGATCAATTTAAGTAAGAGTATGTACAGGATTTGAGAACCTAGAAATTGATTCCCTTAAAATTATCCCTGTTCACATGATCCTTGGAAAGTTTTCACATACCCACAGGAGTACTCCAGTTTGAAGACTGCTGATATCAAGAACCAAATCACCAACCTTCTTTCACATCTAAAAAAACAGGCACATAATGAGTAACAATTATTATTAGGCCAAGAAGGACCAACTGCCATTTATAGGCCAAGGATCCCCCAAATTATCATCAGTCATGCTTCTTCAATTGAATATCTCACCTGGGTGACTCACAGTAACCTCAAACACAACTGAATCCATCACTGAATCATTGCCTTTCCGCTGAGACCTGCTACTCCTCCTGTATTTCCTGTCTCCGAGCAGAAAACTAGCATCTACCTAATGACCTGTGGAAAACACTTTTGTTGTCCATTCAATATCCATTCTTCACTAACAGAACTACTATCTAATGCAGAAAGGCAATCTACCCAGCTTTAAAACTTTCTTGCAAATACATACAATTTCTATTTCTAAAAGACAATAAAGCAAACAAAAACACTTGTATAAAAAAGAACCTCCCTACCTCCCTTGCAACTAGGGGTAGCTATACAAACCCTATTCTGGATAATGCTTATTAAAGCCTTTTTTTTTTTTTTTAAGAGACACTGTCTTGCTCTGTTGCCCAAGCAAGAGTGCAGTGATGTGATCATAGTTCACTGCAGCCTGAAGCTCCTGGGCTCAAGTGATCCTCCCACCTTGGCCTCCCTGTGTGCTAGGATTATAAGCATGATGAGCCACCACGCCTAGCCTGAGTGCAGATAGTTTTAAGGGAATCCTACTCTTACTTAAAATTGATCTGCCTGAGAACTGGCCACCATGTTTATGAAGTTTTTCATTCTGACACTCACTTTCCCAAAAGTCCTTCTCTCGCTTTAAGGAGAAAGACAGACCTCCACTCAGCCAAAATTTCATATTACATTACTTAACACATTAACTGCCATGTGAGTTGTATTTAACTCACACTAATTTTGAGCCCAGGACCTCGTCAAGCATATGTAACTCACAGGTCTCTTTACCTTGGGAGCCATGGTGTGCAGGCAACTCACACTGCCATGCTGTAGCATACATGTTAGGTGATGGGTGGGCCCTGGGCAGCACCCTGAAGTTGGTTCATGTAAATTGTATTTGTTGATGTTATTATTATTATTTTTTTTAAAGACAGAGTCTTGCTCTGTTGTCTGGGCTAGAGTGCAGTGGCTACTTTTTTCTATTTTTAATAGAGATGGGGTCTTGCTCTTGTTCAGGCTGCTCTCGAACTCCTGAGCTCATGCAATCCTCCTGCCTCGGCCTCCTAGAGTGCTAGGATGCTCTTATCGTTACAATTAATATTGACAATTTAATTGCATATAACTCACACACAGAAAACAATAAAAAATAACAAATTTTTCATTAAATTAGAAAGGCTCATTTTGTTTTCTAAGTTTTTATTCTATTTTAGTAATAAAACACATAGCCCCAAGGGAAAAAAATTTTTTCTGGTGTGGTAGTCAATGTGTTAATTACAGATCTGTATTACTTAAGATATGTGAAATTTTATGAACCTACTAATTTCATGAATTTATGAATATATGACAATACATATATTAATTTTAACCTAAACAATACCATAAATTAATCCCATTATGGCTGATGTCATTATGGACTTCATAGCTTTACTGTGTTAAAAATAAAATGAGATCAAATTTAAAAATTGTATCTGGGGAAAGTACTTGTTCAAATATTCCCCTTATCATATAGTTCATTGTCATTAACAGAGAACATTTTCTATCACTGGCACAATTTCACTGGAAATTATGTGTAGTGTGCACATACACTTTGGATGTTTGGTTTATTAGAATTTCTTGTAGAAGGCAACTCTCATGAAAAATATTGTCCTGTTTTCCTTAGATGTTTTCCCCCTTAAGCCATGGCTTTCTTTGCTTTGTTGAACAATAATAGATGAAAAAAAATTAAAATTGCAGAAGTTTATTGTGCATGCAAAAGGACAGTTGAAGAACCGAGAGGCCTCAAACCAAACATAGTGAGAAGGCCCACTCACAGCAGTTACAGAACAGATATAAAGTGTAAAGTAGGAAGTATTTTGACCTTTTTTAATTGGCTGTTACACATAAACATTCTTTTTCAGGCAAGCAGAGCTGCTTAAGCTGATTTGTCTGTAGCTAATTGGTTCGATTTTGCTGAATCATGTTGATAAGGGTATAAAGCTTACATTTTGTGTTCCATTTATGATTAGAGCTAGCATTTTGGGAAAATCAGGATTACTTAAATTTCGGCTACATGGCTATGGGTAAATGGCCTTGAGGTACCCCTAAACTGTGGCCGCTGATTTTTATTTTTCTTTAACAGCTGAAATTAATGTTTTCATAGAAGCTAATGGTAAGATAGAATCAGCCCAGTAATTTCTAAAAATTGCCTATTAGACTAGTGTCATTATTTTGTATGTCTTATTAGCATTGCTGTTAATTTTTTATAGTGAACGGTGCCTGGGTGGTTACCTGTCTATTAATTTGCTTTATGTAGGGGCTAACCACAGCTCCATCAATATGTCAGCATTTAATAAACATCTAGGGATGATAATTGTATACTAACAATGTCAATCGTCCATTTAATCATTACAGTACAGACAGCATCATGCTTTATGTGTCGATTGTGTACTAACAGTTGAGAAGAGATAATGATGCCCAGATTTTTGTTTGACTCTATTAAAATAAATAGTGAACTAGAAACATCTGGCTGGTCTTTGTTTTCCTATAATATACAATGATTAGTAACTATTTTTAAAGGCTCTTTCTATAATGCCTAAAACCCCAGTATGATATACCAATAAAAAAAGAAGATGGGACTTAGTTTGATGGACATTTATTTTTAATTAACACATAGCTCATGTAATTGTAGCACACCTGCGAAAAGGGACGGGACACAATGCTCCAGGAGTGTGGTACGAAATATATACAGAGGGTAAAGGCATCTGCCCTTTTCCCTCAGCACAAATACTATGAAATTGAGTTGCTTTAGAAGGGGCTTCTTCTTCCTCCTTCTTTCTTCCAAAGAAGGCCACCACCCAGATGGCCTTTGCCATCGTTCACTCTCCCCACTAAGCACAGTCTTCTGCTTTTCATCCCCATCCAGTGCCTGTCTGGAAACAGAGTCTGCAGGGTTGAAAGTGGGAGAAATGGGAGGCAGAAGTAGAATGAAGTGGACCAGAAAGGAAGATGGGCCAAGAAGGAGCGAGAAAGAATCCTCGCCTTGCCAAATCTTTCTCCCCGTTCACCATTTTTATGAAGAGACATGACTCTCAAAGAGTGAGAAAGGGCTGGAGAAGAGGGGAAACTGCTCTGGGCTCCCCCTCTCCCACCTCTAACCTTCAGGCCCGCATCCCAGAGCCTCTGCTCCAAACACTACCCCAGCGCCCTGGCCGCCCAGCCTTGTGCCACATAAGTGTCAAACTGCATCAGGAGGTAGAGGAAGGAAGACCTGCTCTGAGCCAGCATGACAGGAAGGAGGACTCAATAGTGATAGAGAAAGAGAGGGAGAGGGAGGAGAAAGAGACGTACAGGGAAGGGAACGGAGAAAGGAAAAAGAAGGAAGGAAGGAAGGAAGCAGCGAGGGAATTAAGGAAGGGGCACAGGAAAGTAGTTCCCAGTGCTGGGAATCGCTCGGAGTCCAAGTGGTCCTTGGTTTGGCATGAGGAAGAATTCAGAAGCAAGCTGACCGTGTAAAGCAAAAGCAAGTTTTCTTTAGGAAATATAGAAGATCTACTCCACAGACAGAGTACGGGCTAGTTCTCCCGGCTGAGAGCATTATCTTTGCTGTTTTTGATTTTTTTTTTTTTTAATTTAAGCACTGGCTTAATCATAGGCTAAGCAGGGGAGGAATATTCATGTTATTTCTTAGAAAGGGGAGATGATTTCCTAAAACTGGGAACCCTCCCTTTTCTTTACTTTATAAGGTCCCTCCCTCCCGCAACTGTCATGGTGTTGGTGAGAGTTTCTTTTAGCATGCTAGTTATAGTATTATAACTAGGGTGTTACTATAATGAGCTGCAAGGTTAAGCAGCAGCCACTTTCCTTGCCATCTTGGTTTTGACCAGTCTTAACTTGTTCTGTCACCACATTCTGGCTTTGATCAGGGTGGTTAGAGGCTTCGTGACTCTGTGTGAAGCAGTGCCTGCTGGTTCCCTGCCTTGGAAGGAAGGAAGGAAGGAAGGAAGGAAGGAAGGAAGGAAGGAAGGAAGGAAGGAAGGAAGGGAGGGAGGGAAGGAGGAAGAGAGAGAGGACAACAGGCAGGCAGATGGGCAGGGAAGGGAAGCAAGGACAGGGATCCCCAAGGGGTTAGGGAAATAGGCCTTCTTCCTCCAGCCAGTGTAGAAAAGAAATTGGCAACTCATGTGCTGGGCGGCATGTGTCCCTTGGATCAGGGGCTACTATGTAGGCTATATCATTTTGGCTGGCCAGAAGATAGAAGTAAAGGCATTAAAGCCCAGTGGTACACACCGGATCTGTGACAGTAGCCCTAGCAAGGTGACAGCTACAAGCTCTCTGTGACAGAGGTCACAAGTCAAATGCCTGCAGGGCCAGGCTAGTAACGTGACAGTGAAGTCGGCCAGGAGTGGTTCTGGTGACCTGGGGAGCCCAAGCCACGGCTGTCATTACCCTCGTCCTGCCAGATCTCCTGCTTTATTTTTTAAGAGAACCCAGGAGTCTATGTTTTTTTTTAGAACTCTCCTGATTTTTATATGTCAACAAATAATTCTTATTGTTTTTAAACATATGGATCAAAATGAACTACGTCTGTGGGCCAGATGTAATCCATAGGTCCATTTGTCTGTTAAGCATTTTTTTTTCTGTTCATATAACTTTGTGGCAACAGCACCTGATTACCCACTTCTGATATTTTCAGGAAGTCTGGGAAAGGGGAAGAGGTAATCAGGAAATTAACTGTGAAAAGAATTACCTAAGGAAATTGTTAAAATTACAGAAATGGAGCTACTGTCTAGGTTTTTCTGCACACCTGGGAACATAATAACCACCATTTATAACATTATATGAGGGGGAAAAACATGTTTCAAGTTCTAATAACAACAACGAAAAGAAACAAGCTTTTAGAATTCAACCCCTTCATTGACTGAAGGATGCTTTATATATAGTATTTTGAGAAGAGAGGGTTTTCTATGAGATACGATCTAACAAGATTTTTGGAGAATTCCTGAAGACTTAGCTAGCTATCTGATGTTCTTGATATAACATAAATATCTGGTCTCCTTTATAACTAAGATACTTCAGCCAAGATTAGTATCATTGCCTGTGGCCCATGCGACACTAAACCGTAAGATCAGATATCACTTGGAACAGGACATAAATATCATCCAGAAGATTGATATGTTCTGACTAAATATACAGTCAGGGCCATTTCAGTTGAGTACAAAGCTATCTTTAAATAGGAATTATAGATAATATGTTGGTTACTTTTGTGTGTCAACATGGCTAGGCTATGGTACCCAAATAGATCTTGCTGTGAAAGTATTTTTTAGATGCCATTAATATTTATAATCATTTGGCTTCCATGCTGCATATGGGTCTCATTCAATCAGTTGAAGGCCTTAAGAGCAAAAAACAAAAAAAGAAAAAGAAAAAGAAAAAAGAAAAAGGGGTTTCCCAAAGAAGAAAGAATTCTGCCTTGAAATTGTTAGAATTCCTGCCTGAGTTTCCAGCCTGCATGTCTGCCCTAGAAATTTGAGACTTACCAGCTCCCACAATCACACGAGCCAATTATATATATATAATCTTACTGGTACCCTTTCCTCCCATCAGCCTCTCCCAACTGTTCAGCTATTCTACTCGAAAGCATCATTTCTTTAGTATAAGGCTTTCATCTCTGAAAAAATGCAAATGTGGTAAAGTTAACACTCTATAATGTGGCTGTTTTCATGTTGCATTACAAGTCCTAATTCTACCATTGGCTGTATCTCTTACAGGGAAATAAGAGCAAAGGAACTAATATTTATTCAGCAGACATTTTTTATACTTTAATCAACAAATTTCTGAAGGAAGCATTATTTCTATTATTATCTCCATTGTTATGGAGAAGAAAACCATTTCTAGTGCACGTATCTTATACGTACAGCTTGATGAATGTTCACAGTCCAAGCGCACTTGTGTAGCCAGCGCCTAGATCAAGAAACAGAACATAGACCGGGTGTGATGGCTCATGCCTGTAATCCTAGCACTCTGGGAGGTTAAGGTAGAAGGATCCCTTGAGCTCAGGAGTTCAAGACCAGCCTGAGGAAGAGCGAGATCCTGTCTCTACTAAAAATAGAAAAACTAGTCCAGCGTCGTGGCGTGGGCCTGTGGTCCCAGCTACTTGGTAGGCTGAGGCAGAAGGATCGCTTGCACCCAGGAGTCTGAGGTTGCTGTGAGCTAGGCTGATGCCATGGCACTCTACTCAGGGCAACAGAGTGAGACTCTGTCTCAAAAAAGAAAAAAAAAGAAAGAGAATATAAGCAGCACCCCAAAAGTGTCCCTGAGTATTACATTGTATATGTGTGCATATGAACATGTGTTTGTGCATGTATATGAATGTATGTCTATGCATGTATGTATACATACAAACACATAGAATCCTCATTTTAATAAGATCCTCAAATATATGCAGCCACTACCCAGATCAAGATACAAAACATTTTCCGCACCCAAGGAGACCTCCCTTAAGTCTGTTCTAGTCACTGTCTCCTATCAAAGGTATCCACAATCCTGACTTCCAACAGCAGAGGTGAGTTATGCTTGTTTTTATACTCTGTATTAAATTAAATGGACTCGTATAATGCATACTCTTTGGATCCAGCTTCTTTCCTTCAAACTTTATCACTGTAAGATTCACCCACATTGTTAACATAAAATTGCAGTTCCTTAATGTCAGATTCAGAGATTGTAAAGCATCACTTAAATCGTATAAATTATTTAACCACAATCACACACACGCAGTTACAGTAAACAGCAGAGCCATGATTCAAGCCTAGGAGTGTTGTATTCCAAAGCCCATGCCTTTTTTCTGCTGTGCCAGTGTTTCCAAAAGTAATATATGTGAAATAATTTTATGTGGTACATGGGTCAAGAGCAATAGTTATGCTTTTATTTCAATGTGTATTAAGAAAAAATAACTAGCATATCAAGCCCTTAGCAGAAGTTCCTTTGTAAAAATAGATATTGTTCAAAATATGAACATATGTCTACCCTCTGACCCAGCAACCTACTCCTATGTAGAGATCCACCAAAAAATAAACGTAAGTACAAGTTTCATTCATAATAGTTAAACTGTAAACAGCCTAAATTTCCGTCAACAATAGAATGTATAAATAAATAATGGAATGTAACATATTAACAACAAAAAAAACCCAACAAACTATTGCTGTGCCCAACAACATGGACAAACCTCTCAGACATTATGATGAGCAGTGATGGCGACACAAAAGAAAACATGCTGTAAGATTCCATTTTTACAAAGTTCAAAAAGAAGCAAAACTAATGTGTGGTGATAGATGTCAGAACAGTGGTTATTTGAGGGGTGATATTCACCGGAAAGGGGCACGAGGGAGCATTCTGGGGCTAGAAGTGTTTTCTGTCTCGATGTGGGTAGTAGTCATCTGTGTGTGTGTGTGTGTGTGTGCGTGTGTGTGTGTGTGTGGTGTAAATATTCATGGAGCTGTACACATAGACTTATGCACTTTGTCAAATATTCTAGAAAAAGCAATACAATTTGAAATAAATAAATGCATTTTTATTCTTAAAAGGAGAGTCTATTTCATCAAAAATTTTTAATTAAGAATAATTCCAGTGTTTCATGAATATTGTTAAGAACCGGGAAGGTGGGAGTGACTTTATAAAAGACATTTGGGACATGTCATCTGTAGCAGCCTCTAGCAACAGCCATGTCTGGGGAAGGGAAGGAGACACAGATTCAGTTCTCAAAGTGTCATCTAGGGGCCAGCAATGTTGGCATCACCTAGGAGATTTTTAGACCTGCAGTATCTTGTGGCTCACTCCAAACCTGCTGAAACAGAATCTGCATTTTGCAAAATCCTCAGGTAATTTATATGCCCTGGATAGAAAACAAAAGCACCAACAGAGACAACAGTAAAACTCATTGTTTCACATGCATCGATGTTATCTTCCTAACTAGATTGTAAGCTTCTTGAGGACAGTGTAGAAGAGTGGTGGGGAGCTCAGATCCCCAGTTATGCTACTTCCCAGCAGAGCAACTCTGGGGAGTTAATAGATCGATTCCCTCAGCCTCAGAATATAAAGTGGGAATAATAAAAACATAATTTTTTTTATGTAGGGTCTTGCTATGTCACCCAGACTGGAGGACAGTGGCTTGATCATAGCTCACTGTAGCTTTGAACTCCTGGGCTCAAGTGATTCTCCTGCCTCAGACTCCCGAGTAGTTGGGACTACAGGCACGTGCCACCACGCCTGGCTGATTTTTCTATTTTTTGCAGAGATGGAGTCTAGCTCTTGCTCAAGTTGGTCTCGAATTCCTGGCCTTAAGTGATCCTCCCACCTCAGCCTCTCAAAGTGCTAAGATTACAGGCCTGAGCCACCACCCACAGCCATAACATTATTATTATTCACATATACTTCTTGGGTGTTATAATGATTGAATAAAATGATGCATGTAAAGTGTTTAATACACTGCCAAGTACACAGTAAAAGATTAATAAATGTTAGCTATTATTATTACATTCATCCACGGTGATTGAGGTGAAGGCATTTGTTCATTTAGTTAATACATTTTATTTAGCACCTACTATGTGCCTGGCATTGTTTTAAACACAGGGGGCACAAGTTTGAGCAAAATAGCCCCCCAAAAAGCCCTGTGTTGTTGGGGATCCTGTTCTGGTGTGAAAGGTGGTAATTGTGTAGCAGATGCGACCCTCAGGAAAGGAATACAGGAGACTGTCAGGAAAACCTCCTAATTGAGTCCTGAGATTCTGGCACCACTGTGTACTGATTTTTCCTCCCAGATGGGCTGTGACCACCGTTAGTAAAAGGAGTGTGCCAAGATCTTTTCACACCTTCCCTGGAGACAGACTGCACCAATGAATGAGAAAATGTAGCACCTGCAAATCTCTTGCTTAAAAAATTCTTTTTAAGGAAATCTTTCTTGTCCTTTTGATATTTGTGTCTCTATAAATAAACTGGGAAGAAACGTCTCCATTTGTATCTAAAATAATGATAGGATGTCCCATAGGCCCACGATTTCTGCTCCAGGGGAGGTGAGAACAGGGCTTGTCCTCCTCCCCTCACAGCTGGAACAGTTGCCCACATGGGCAGAACTCCGTGTCCCCCCTGTCTCTAAACGGGTCCCACCTGCCCTGGGATACAGGCCGGTCACAGCTATCTACTCCTGGCAGAGGGCCGAAAGCAATGCAGGTAATGCTTGAATATTTAGCCTTTGATCTGATGAGAATAAAAGAAGAAACCCTCTCACTGTCCTCTATCTTTCGGTATTCTTCAGCTTTTCTCTTACTGTACTTGAGAGAAACCCATAGTCTAGCCCCAAATGGAAAGTCATCTTGGATTTTGGCAGATCCTAAAAGAGAGGCTAATAAGTTGCATTGGGGGACCTTTTTCTAGTCTCCCTTTCTCCCCCATCTCCCATTACATAAGTCACTTATAGGAAGCCCCTAAGAACACCTGAACCTGCTCAGAAAATCACTCTGGCCTCAGACCTTCATTCCCAGCCTTCTTGTCCCTTCCTTCCCTCCCTTCTCATGTCATCCCATTTAGATTTGGGTTGGGTCGGGTCCTGTAGACATGCATTCCAGTGGAGCCTGGAACATAAATAATCCAGGGTCCATCTATGTTTTTGCCTCACTAACGATCTAGGATTCTGGACTAGAATCCTGGATTCAAGTAGCCTCCAGCGTGAGACTCTCTCACTTGCGGGGAGTGATATCTGCAACCTAATTAGGTCAATTTGGAATTTCTCACCTACCCAGATCCTGACCACTTCTTAGAAACCCAAGCAACAAAGGTGTTTGCTTCCTTAGCCATAGGCTTTCCAGCTCCTCGCTCACTCTCTTTTCTTTTTCTTCTGTCTGGCACTGTCTATCAGCATACTTTGCAATCAAGTCTTCCTGACTCATGACACCTACACTTCCGGGTACTTCATGATAGAAGCAAAGTTAAGACTCTTACTATAACCTAATAATTTTCAAGGGAATTTTGGTCCTTTGGTACATCTTCCTTAATGTCACCTACATACAAGAAGTAGATATCCTTTGTTAAAAGTTGTATCAAACTATTTGCTTAAACATTATATCTCAAATTTTTTGGACCCTAGTTCATTTAAGCAAGGAAAATGACCTCAAGCACCCCTACATCTCATTTTTCAGGAGGAGAAAGAACTAAGTGATAAAAATAAACTATGACTCCATAAGCAAATACCAAGTGTCTTACACATATTATACATGTGCTCTAGCAATGGAGTATGGATTATTCATATCTCAAGGTCTTATTTTGGGAAAAATTGGGCAAAAAAATACCATTACTACAAATATGTGTCACTACTTGTAAATGTTCTAATCAAACAACCAACATATTTATAATGATGAAGCTAAATTCACAGTCATTAAATAGCCAGAATGGTAGCAATTAAAAATCATGACCAGTTCAAGAAAACACTGATGATAAACTGTTAACAAAAAAGTAGGGGAATTCCAACCATTATCATGTGCATATACGATACGAGCTCCGCAACATACACATATGTGATATCGAGCATCAACCAGACTCGTCAGTAGACTACTGAATTACGTTCTTCCTCAACTCTAATAGCACCTTGATTTTAGTTTATAAATAGCTAAGTTTAACAACCTTCAGTTTTCTTATTAGGTTACTAGTGAGGATCTCTTGGTCCTACGTAAAATGAAAGTCACTTGACCCAAAGCACCAAAGAAATACCCGGCACATTTCGATCAGTTTTGGGCTCCTCGACACACCCCTACAATGGACCCCATTTTGAAAACCATGGTACTAACCTAGGATATGCAAACTGCTCCTTGAGGCCGTCTGTTGCTCTGCTCTTCCTTTATTGATGTCTCTGCCCCACACCCTCTACATAGGTTTCCCTTTCTCAATTTCACTGTCTAGTCCTCTTGTTGTCATTCTCTCTCCCTCAACCCAGAGTTTGAGGCCTCTCCAAACCTTCACCTTTATCCAAATGTACCATTCCTTACTCTTATTCTTAATTACCTAGAGAGTGTTCCACTCAAGAACAGCCTCATCGGCCAGCCATATCCACCATGGAACAGTCTATCAGCCGCAGCTCTCTGGGAAGACAGCTGCTATCTCCCCCTGCAGCACAAGCTCCTGCATGCATGGAGCTCTAGGTCCCTGGGATGCACAAACCTAAGACTAGATTGTTCTGGATTCATCCCAAAACTTTTCACTTTTGGCATAGCCTTGCAAAGGCTCATTTTTATTTCTCTAATTATGAAACATACTCTAAAAATCCAGCAATGAAATGAAGAGTTTGTTATTTCACAAAATACAGGAGCCATGTGTTACCTTTCTGTAAAAAAGTACTCATTTATCATCCAAACACTGTAGAATAAAAGCTGCCAAAACACTAATTAACAACAACAAAAAAAACTCAGCACACTCTTCAATCAAAGAAATGTAATTGCCAATTCATATGCTCTCTTATTATTTTACGCTGTAAGTAACCATGGTGTGTGAGCTTCTGATGCTCAAAACAGCAACCAAGCTCTTCTAAATTCATTCATTCAGCAACTCTTTATTAAACACCTAGTATGTGCCAGCAATGTTGCAGTCACCGGAGATTCATTAGGAAACAAAAAGACAAAATCTCTGTAGGATGGACAAAGCTATCATGAGTTATAGAAGGCAGAGACTTGGTCCTCAAACAAAAGTCCACTAAAGGAGAAACCTCAGCTATAAATTTGTCTCTGGATTTAGTCTTATGACTTTCAGTAACCTTTGTTTCCTGCCTGCAGTTAGACCTTGGCCAGTGACTTTCTCTGTTGGCCATAGGTCATCCTCGATGTTCAGGTTACTTTCAGTACTTCATGAAACAAATAATGGTAACAATTACAACCCCAAGAACGATGTTCCTGTCAAGACAAATAATAATAGCAACAACTAACATTTATTGAGCAATTACTATACTTCAGACATTTAATCCTCACAACGATCCTAAGAGTTTAGAATTCTCAGAAAAAAATGAATGGCTTCATACAAGAAAAAAATTTATTATCATTTTCCCCACCTTACATATAAAAAAATACCAAGTCTTAGAGGTTATTAGATTTGCCCACCATTCCAAGCCAAGGATCTATTTCTTCAATCTGCTGAATGCCTCCTGGCTCCAATGATAGGGTTCTGAACTCTGTGGTTGACTCCCAGCTCCAAAAATACCTCATCTTTATTATGGGCCCTTTGTGCTAATACTAGATGCTTCTCTCTGCAGCCAGCTGTCAGTAAGCTCCTTTTTTTGCTGATTACATCAACAGACAATAAATGTTAAATGTATGTGTAGACTATTTACTATTCTAATCAAATAGTACATTCCACAAAGTTAATTTGGTACCTACTTAAGGAGACACATAATTGTTATTAAACTGCATGGCAATTACATAAAGCTATTCCAATAAATTCCATAACCAGCCGCGAAATCATCGTTTTGTGTTTTTATTCCTGCTTTTTTAATTTTGCAAGATCTATCATTTCTTGCTGCTATTTCTTCTTCTTTTCGTCTCACACTTCCTCTTCTTGTTTCTTCAGAACACATTCATATGAAATAAAATACGATGAACCTAGACTGTATTCCCTAATAGCCTAAATCCCACATTGCTCAATGATGAGAGCGTTCTGGGCTTCTCCTGGCATCCTCCGCCTTCTCTCCTGATCCTCATCTCTGCCTGGATGCCCCGGAGGCTGAAGGATTGAAAGACAGCAGAAGTCAGACAAAGCTTGCCTTAGGGTTACAGATGCACAGTGTGCTGGAGAACCAACATGACAGTGATCTGCACCACAGGTGATGCAAAGTGGAGCTAAAAATGAACCCTGGATTTTCTGCATTTGTGATCTGGGAGTCACAAAGCAAAAAGATTAGAGAAAACAATTTAGAACTAAGGAAAAGAGAAAAGTTTTCCAGCTAAATATGACAAATCAATCAGCTTTTTCATATTCTCTTTCTCCTGAACCCATTCTTAATGAAAGCAAGTAAATGAAGACAGTCACAAATTCACAAGGACGAAGAGAATATAAGAAGAGGCAATAACTGATGAGCAGCATCAATTATCTTTTGGAGGTTGGAAAGCAAATGGAAGAGTAGTAGCAGACTGGGGAAAGCTGCCACCTAAGCACCGATGGGCAGGGATACCTACCCTCGCAGAGGCCCAAAGAGGCTCAGCGCATGGTACTTCCAGGGAACCCTTAAGGCAGGAATAAAGTGTGTGATTAAAATCATGAGGGTTGGTTGATCATGTGAGCTGGTCCTCAGGCCTCATCTCCCTTCTTGTGAATCCAGATAACTAACTACCCCTCTTCCCTACACACAGAGACCAAGATCTCTGAAAAAAAAAACAGAGAGGAAGCAGTTCCACTCTACAGAACCCCAGGTATAATAAATGGCAAGGGTAGTGAGTAGAGCTGAAAACAGAGGAGTGAATCAAGTTTGCTGATTGAACACTAGGAGCCCAGTTTCTTCCCCTATTTGCTTCTAGAAATGCCAGCACCCATGCAGTAACTTCAAGCAGAAAATAGCTAAATTCTTCTCAGAAAAAACTGAATGGCTTCAGACAGAGAAGCAAAAAACCCTACAATTTTGATGTTTGGGATTTTCACAATGAAAAGCTTGCTTACTAACTAATGACCATATAGCAAAACTCACTAGTGCATGTTAGCAAAAACTGCCCACCAACACAGAACCTCTGATCAGTTTACTAGTGACTCACTGCTAAATATGAATAGAGAGCCAAAGACCTCTAGATATTTGAGGAAATACTCCAGCATAAGCACATAAAAAGAGAGACACAAACAAACAAGTTGAAAAAAGGACCTCATTTGAAAGAGACAATATAGGAAGCAGAAGAAAACATCAATGAAATCATAATTAATATCCTCAGAGATGAGAAAAAACATTGTATACATGATGTAGGAACAGAATACTATCCCGTAATAAAAGTAATGGAAATTAAAATATGAAAATAGATTTTTAGCTTTTAGGTTTTAGCAAGAATGTCAAGTAAATCTCTTTAAAAAGAGAACAAAAAGATAAAAATAGAAAAAATTAGAAAATTAGAGTATCAACATTCAACTAACAGGAGTTCCAGAAGAAAAAAAAAACAGAAAAAAATTGAAGGAAATAAATTATCAAAGAAATTACACAAGAAAACATTCCTAAACTAAAGAACATAAGTTTCTGGATTGAATGAGTCAGTCCAGTGCCCAAAATAACAGATAAAAATGATCCATACCAGGTACAATCTGGCAAATCTTTAGAAGACTAAGGATAAAAAAAATCCTAAAAGTTACCACAATTTTTAAAAAGTCATATATAAATGATAAGAAATTAGAATGTTATCTGACTTCTCAACAGCAGCACTGGAAGCTAGCTGGCGATGGATCAAGCTACTGATGCTACTTTTTCCTCTTCAGACTCTTTCTGTCCCTCTCCCTATTTGTCTGAGGAGTCATGTTACCCCGAAGAATTGTTGGTAGCTATTTTTTGACCAGGAATAAAGCCAGATTTAGAAAGAAATAAATGAAACATATTGCAGAAGGCAGAATGGAGAAACAGAAAAAATCAGGATCTTGGTGACATCATTGAGTTGCTTGATCAAACCATCCCCAAAGCCCTCCTTCCTTCTCAACACAGAGATGGTCTATGGCCATTTATGACCTAGCCTCAGAAATCACTAGGATTGTTCTACTGCATTCTATCTGTTGAAGCAGTCACAGAAAACTGCCTAGATTCAACGGGAGGAAATGTAGAACTACCATGGGCTCTGAGAAATAAAGCAAACAAGTAGCAGATTCTGAGGCTCAAATGCAGGCTTTCCTGGTGAGGGAAAGGTACTTAATATACCACAAAATCATTCCTAACCTGTGGACAGAGCACCCCAAAGGAGCCATAGAGTTATTTTAAGGGATCCAGGAAATCGTATGTGTACAAGTATTTTCTGTAGATTGAATAATGTGCCTTGTATATGTAAATAAATGTATTATTAGTTTAAAAGTGTAAGTACTGTTTTTATTGATTAATCACACTCAAACGCATGTAAAATCTTTGCTGAAGTTATAATAACTTTTTGTATTTTGTATTTTTTGTATTATGTACTGTATTACGTATTTGCTTAATCATGAATACTGCAAGTACAACTAACCACACAAGGGTAATTTTTTTTATGTTTAAAAAGGATGGTCATATCCTCCAAATGGAAAGTTACTGTCTTCATCTTCTACTGTAAATCACAGCAAGTCTCTGAGGAGAGGCTTGTTAGAACGCAGTCACGCTGCCTGGCAGACCCACAGCCACTGCTACGGCAGCTCAGCTCACAGACTCCGTGGCAGTAGGGCTAGACAGCCATGTTTTGGGCCATATGCCTAACTCCCCACCCGCCATCCACAGCCATAACTCACTGGACTAGGGGTAGGCAGCTGACCCAATTGGTCCTTGGGCTGGCCAATGACCTGTGAGGTGGCCTGGCACAAAAAGTTGTCAACTAGGGCAAACTGAGCTACTCAGACTCTTTCCATCAGGCATTTGAATTCAGACCTCGTACAGCCTGAGACAGCTAGCAGCAAGAACTGAGGCCAATAAATCAAAGCAATGAGGGAACAAACTAATGGCTTCTTAAGTAGAAGCTATGGATTAGAGAAAAGACAGAGGATGAGGAAGCTAATTAGAAGCATAAGGAGAAGCAAAAAGAATGAATTGGATCCATGAAAACAGCGGTGTGATCTAACTGGGAAGCCCCATCGCAGAAAAGGTGGCTCTTCACCAGGGCTGCCCATCGGAACAAGCCTGAGAGATGCTTCCTCCTGGATATGCTGGGCCCCGTGCAGAACCTCCAGAGTGTTTACATGTTGAAAGGGGCACAAAGCCATTCTGACACTCTCTGGCTAGCAGTCTGGTGTCTCCGGAGGTCTCGTCATGCTACATTTCCTTCCCTCTGTTGGGTTTCAGTGGGGTCCCATATCCTCCTAATTGCCCCATATTTATCCTGACAGTTAACCCCCCTTTTTCTAGTAGCTAAGTCAATCTCCATTCCTTCTAGCTCAAAGTGACTTAATTAAAACATTCACTAAAAGGAGGACTACAGAAAAAAATTTTTAAGGAACATTTTGTTGAGGCTGCTTAGAGATAAAAACTACAGGTTTTCAGATGGAGTCATCTTCCAGAAAAGTATCATTGTTTCTGATTTCTCATCATAAAAGGCTCTTGGGGAGCTGATTTTCTTTGAAGAGATATTTATAACTTTTTTAAGGAAGAGGAAACCCCAAGATTATTTGCCTATAAAAAAAATTAAAGGTACATGCATTTCTCTTGACTTTTTCTAGACATTTGAGGCTATAAATTAATGAGTCTAATATCTCATGTCACACAGGGAAGCCAGCTTGTTCCTTTGCCATCACATGTTTGTATTTTGTCTATCAGTTCACAGGCCTTTTTCTCCTTATTGTCTGGAATCACAGGAAGTAGCTCAGACACCAGAGAGATCCGGGATGTTAGTGTTCAATTAAGACAAATTTATCAGGTCAACCTTTCTGTAACTTATTTTAAATTGTGACTCCAGGACACTAAGGGGTGCTTGGATTCTCTGTGACAAGACTTAAGGAAATGTGAGTATGCAAAAGTGGTAACTTTAATAAAGTTTTAATTAACAGTCATCCACTATGAAGATGATAGGCTGTAATTATAGATTGCATTAATAATCTCAATATAAAAAGTAGCTCTCTTACAGAACTTAAAAATTAAACTTATTGCATAATTCATGGTACTTACCAAATTATTTTATGTAAGTTTTTCACAGTTCTTTGTAATCCATCATTATTAAGACATACACTTAGAATTGTCTCTTCTATCCTGAGAGTTCAAAATAATGTCCCAACCTTTCCTTTCCCATCTCAGCGCTTCATACTCCTCCTTCCTGCCTTACCTCAAGTCACTTGCCCATCTCTGCCTCTGTATGCAGTAGCGACTCCCTTCCTGAAGTCGTGCCCCATTATTCTGCTGCTTTAAGGCCCAAACAAACTTTACTTCATCTATGAAAGTCCTCTGGTTCCCCCAGGAACAATTCAGCATTTTTTGCACTTAGACCTCTATATCATCTACCCGAAGTCTCTTCTATAGTATTTAATATATATTGTACAAATTGGGGCTTTTTTGAAGACTGAAATCAAATTCTGTTTATTCTTATTTTGCTTTGCTTTAGTATTTCCTAATGCCTAGTACAATGACTTGAATGCAGTAGGTGTTATATATTTTTGTTGCATGAATGAAGGAACGTTTGTGTACAACTGTTCATAATCTCTAATTCCATCTGGCTGCAGCCAATATACTGATTACTCAGGTAATGAACTGGAACATAGTTTGTGGCCAAGAAAGATTATTTTCACTGTGAATCTGGCTCAAAAAAAAATCAAATCTATGACTTCAAATTTTAAGAGCAGGATCCAAATAAAAGAACTATCCATATATGAAATTGTTATAAAGGAATTGACCATCTTGAATCTAAAGGAAAATACATAAAACTGTATCAGGGATGTCAGTGACAGATAAGAATGCTTTTCTGTCAATTTTCTTAAAATAACTAAACAATCACATGAATATACCTTTTCTGGAAGATATTTATTAAATGTTAAATTTTGAAGGGTTTGAAGCTTTGAAATTTCATCTGATGCTCACCAAGAAGACATTAGACAAATAGTAGTGACAAACTGAGTAACAATTTTAATTTCTGTAGGTTTTTAAAGAAAGTGTCTTTCATAATGTGAGGTCACCCACCTCATAAAATTCTATGAGACATATTTGGGCTTCCTAGATTGCTCTCCTCTAAAGGTTGCTTCAATTGCCCAGCCTAGACTTTTATAAAGCCTATAGATTGTGTGTCTTTTGTGTTTTCTAAGTGCCTGATAATTAAAATTTCAATTTAATGGTAATAAAAGAGGCAGAAGTAAGATTATCTATACAAATCAAAATTAACATGAAAATCAACCTTGAACCATCATTTCCAAATCTCTGTCTACACTCCCAAACCTTCACCTGGGTTCTAGAACCGAATCCTCACCAACTTACACATTTCCACTATAACTACCTCAAGTTCACCATGCCCAAATGAAACTCCCAATACTTACGTGACAGGGGAGATATCATGATCACAAGACCAAATGAAACTTTCTAAAACTAGCCCTCCTTCTCTACCCAATTTTCCTATCTCTGCTGACTAATGTATTTTTCTCATGGTCACCGAGGCCCCATGTGGTGGTGGCTTTGGCCATTGCTCCTCATTTATCTTTTATTTTCTGCTACATAGTTCTACGAATTCATTCTTCCAAAGGTCTCTTGTTTCTATAGTGAACCTATGTTGCTCCCATGTAGCCAGCATCCTTTCCTTTGGGCAACTCTTCCTCTCTTATTGGATGTGAGGCTGCTGTGAAGCATGCTATCTGAGAAACTAGTATGTGCCTTGAGGCCTTTCAATTCATGGCATCTCATCCCCTAGCAAGTGTTATTGATCAAAGAGGTAAGTTTATGCTGCAAGTAGGGCCAAGCAGAAGTCTTTTCTTGAAATTCATCATTAAATATTGTAATAAATTCTCTCTCCACTAGGAATTGCTAATCTAGGAATAAGTGAATTTGCAACTACCGGCAGGCATCTTCCCAGCTATAAGCAGGAAGTCTATTTAGAGTAGAAAGAGAATGAGAAGGCATCAGAACCTATACGGAATGGCAGTGAGTTCTGACATTGTCTAAGTCCCTGGAGCTAGCCATGCTTGAAATCTGTCCCATCCCTGGACTTGCCAGTTAGATGAGTCAAATTTCAAAATCCTGACTCTACCACTTTCTACTTGGGTAAACTTGGACAAGCCACTTAACTTTCCTGTGCCTCACTTATTTCACCTATAAAATGGGAGATAATATTAGTACCTATCTCACAGGTTATATGAGAATTAGCATTGTAAATGCTCAATAAATGTTAGCAGTAACCATTAAGTGCCAGTGGATTCTGTTGTTTGATCTAGTTTGAATTGGGGTCCAGTCACTTATAAAAGAGTACTAACAAAAGGGCTTCAATTTTCTTAAACATGTGCTTGGGGATCTTCCTTCCTCTGTCTCTCCATTATCATCACCCCATGAGATTCCTGAGCAGTGTTTTAGGGAGCTTTTCTGACCACTTCTTCACTCTACAATCCACCCAAATTGCCAGGGCCAAAATGAGCTGCACTAACCATAACTTTCAACATGGAATGTCCTTGCTCTGATTTCTGTTCAGATTCCTCTTCCTGGCTTCCAGGTTCCACCTTCATTGTTCAATCTGAATCACTTCTCTCCCTAGCATTCTGGTCAGATTGATATCCTACCTCTCAAAAGATCAGGCCTTGCTGATTCACATCCCTCTGTCCTTCCTACAGTCACCATCCTCATTTGGCCCATCTTTTTTCCCTCCAGATAATTAGTTCCAATCATTCCTCGATGCAAGTTCTGCTTCCTCTACCATATCTCCCCTGATCACCGCGGCTTTCACTGAGTTTACCCTCCTTGATATTCCGAAAGGTTTTAAATTCTGTACTACAGGCTGCAACATGCAATCGTAGGTAATGGATACTGCTTTGGGCAGGTCTAACCCAATGAGAAAGGGAGGTTTTTAGGTTACTTTTTTTGGCATGTTTCCTAACTCAGCAATAAGCACATATTCAGCATCAAAATACATACTGTTTGTAGGGTCCAACCATGACACTAATAATGCCTATTTTTTTAATTCTTTGGTTTTAAGATAATTTCTTTTTCAAATTAAAATAACTTTTACTGCAATTACCTAATTTTGATGCAAAACCTCAATTCTAAGAGGCATACAAATACTTAATTGACAAAATAAGGCAATAAGGCAATTTGAAGACAGTTACATGTCTTTATTACATAAACATTATAACATTTCTCGTGGGAGTTGGTCTTCAGTTTGCTTCTTGCTTTCACAGAATGTCAAATATCTGCAGAAATTGTCTAAGAATGATTTATGAAACAAATATTTCCCTATCCCCACCAAAAAAAAAAAAAAAAAAAGCCTCATTGCCTACATTTTCCAACCAGATTCCTAAGAAAAATAACAGGACTTGTTTATATTACAGTGCAATACATAAATTTCTTTCAAGATATAAAAAAGGACGGACTTCTAAAATACAAGTCTCCTTTTGTTTACAAAGTTCTATAAAAATACATTAAGTAGGTTCAAACATTTGTTGTTTGACTTAAATTCCAGTTTACCAGAAACAAAAAATAGCAATTCATAAATATGCAAACTACATTAATCTTGCAGCAATATAATGTCAACATCATCATGAACGCCTTGCAATAGTAGCTCTCCTGGGTACGTAACGATCTTCCTTCGTTTTGCAGCTTTGAGAGTTCCTACCAATGCTTCAAAGAGGTTGGCACATTTGTCATCTCGGAAGAGGACCCCAAATTTCACACTTAACTTTCCATCAGCATCTAATTTGAAAAAATAAAATGTTAGCAAATGCAAAGTCTGTTTCTTGCCCTCATGTATGGCAGATTTATAAAACATTAATAAACATCTAACTATGGGCTTACCAAGATTATAATTTAACCCTTTACAGACATAAATTCAATGTATCATCTTCCCAGATCCAAAAAGTGATGGAATAAATACAATGTGTTATACACCTCTTACCCCTACTATTACCTAGACAAAGACTAAAAGAGAACTAAAAAACATTTTAAAAAGGTGAATGTGCTACAGTGCTAATATTATAGATGAACCTCTCTCTCCATTTTGATTTTTTAGTTGTTATGTTAGTTGTCAAATCAATAAAGACAACAAATAAAAGAGAAATCTAAGAGCAGTGTTCCTTGAATTGTGTTCTGAATACACTCAGAATCCCCAGGGTGGGAATGCCTTAAAAATGCACATTCCAGCCAGGTTCAATGGCTCACGCTTGTAATCCCAGCACTTTGGGAGGCCAAGCCAGGAAGATCACTTGAGGCAAGGAGTTTGAGAACAGCCTGGGCAACATAGCAAGACCCCATCTCTACAAAAACGTTTTTAAAGATTCTCTAGAGTAACTTCTAAAAAAATTTAAAAAAAGAAAAAAAAATTAGCCAGGCATGGTGGCATGTGCCCATAGTCGTAGCTTCTCAGGAGGCTGAGGCAGGAGGATCACTGGAGCCCAGGAGTTTGAGGCTGCTGTGAGCTGTGATTGGACCACTGCACTCCAGCCTGGATAGCAGAGTGAGACCCTGCCAAAAAAAAAATCGTATTCCTCAGCCATTCATCATGACATCTGAATCTGAATCCCTGGTGGTAGGCCCAGACATCTGTATTTAATAGGAGGCTTCAATTACCTTATTTGGAGGCCAGACATAGACATTGAACATTAAGATCAACAAGAAGTGGATATGATATTAAAAATCAATACACCAAAAACTTGCAGATAAGGGTGAGCTGGGATACCTCCCATTGTTGGGTGATTCCTTTGACCACCTGGCTGAACCCCTAGCCTCTTCCTACCCTCTGTTGCAGGTCCTTCCCTCCCACAGCTGCACCCACTGTTAAGAAGATGGCCACCACAGTGAGGGGAGGACCATTCCTTGACCGAGGATTCTTGAGTTCCCATGATCCTCTGCTAGAACCTCCAACCTGATGCTCACCAAACTCAGCCTAGGCTTTTACGAGCTGCCAGTGCAGCAATGTGTTAGGCACCAGAGGCAGGTATGAGGAAGTATATAGAATCACTTTCTATATAAAATCGCTTTTAAAGAAAGGCCTTCAATTCCCATGAAGAAATAAGAAATATACTCATAACAATTAAGCAACAGTACAAAGCAGTATGGGATTGGATGCCAAATGAGTAGCAAAGACAATATACGCTACAGTTTGGAGGAGAGCAAGATGTCTCTGGGCTAAAATGGTAAGGAAAACTTTGCGGAGGAGGCAGCACTTGTTCTAGACTTTAAAGGGGATGATAACATGGAGCTTTTTAAAAACCTGACAGTCTTCAGTCAAAATTTCTGCCACCTACCAGTTGTTTGTCCATGGGCAACCTGTTGAAAGTTCCCTAAGCCTTGGTTTTCTCCTCTGTAATGTGGGGATCTGAATATCTTCCTCACGATGCTGTCAGGGACACCGTCCTGAAGCACGCAGCACGGTGTCCGGCACACACTGGCTGCTGTGTCGGTGATACGGGCCCCTTAACGATGAGATGAATGGGGACCGTACACTGTGCCGAGCCAGGTGGCTGTGGGAGCGGTGACTAGCGTGAGTAATTTGCTCACCCGGAGTAAACTGTCTAAGACACCGCTGATTACAGACACAAGTGGGGCTGCTGGGTGTGAGGAAGCATAGCTTGGAGGACTTGCCTGGCATCGCTCTGAGCTTCAGATACCTCATCCGTCAAATGAGAGTAAACAAACCCTCACAGGGTTGTTGCAAGAATAACAGATAGAACAGACACAAAGCCTTTTATAGAGTGCCCAGCATGTAGTCAATTCTCAATTTAGTTTAAATTTTCTAAAGGCACCGAAGGCAGAAACCTGGGGGTGATCTTGGAATTCTCCTGCGCCCTCACCCCTCACCCTGAAGGGTGTCCAGGTGCTCCCACTGTCTTCGTGTCTTCTGTCGCTCTAGCCTCTCCTCTCCAGTGACAATTCCTTGGTTTAGGTCCCAGTGGCTTCTCACCTAGGATAACTGCAAGCTGGTAACTGATAGCCCCTTACCAGCCTCCTTTTCTCCATTTTTGCCCCCACTACATCCTCCACATTGGTGTGGAATAAAAAATGTGGAAGAAGCTTTATAGGATGAAATCATTGTTGATATTCTTCTACTGTCATCTTTCCATGGCTCCCTATCACCTTCAAATTAACGTGAAGTCCATGGCCTCACATCTGTCGCTTGCCTGGTCTTCCGCCATTGCACTCCATGCACCTTTTCATCCAGTCATAATGAGCTGTTGGCTGTGCCCAGGTGACAAGAGAGATCCTGCTTTTGTAATTTTGTCCCTGTGGAGCCATCTGCCCAGCATCCCAGACCTCTTCCCCTACTTAGGTTCTTTTTTTTTCAAGAATGGACTCAAATGTCACTTTCCCAGAGAAATCCCCCATGGTTCCCTCAGCTGAGTTAATATCTATTAACTCTTATAACACTGAGCATATGTCTATCAAAGTACTCACTATCAATTACAGTAATAATAGCTATCATTTATTGAGTACTTGCTATGTTCCTAGAATTGTTCAATGTATTTTACAGTCATTAAAATTCACTCAATCCTCATTTCATGGAAGATAAGACACAATTGATTGCAAGAAGCACCATTATTTTATATTATAATTAAACTGCCAATTTAACTATAGCACACCATGTACTATAAGATATATTCTTATTTTAGAGTTTTTTTTTTTGAGACAGTCTCACTCTGTCCCACTAGAGCTCAGTGGCATCATCATAGCTCACTGCAACCTCAAACTCCTGGGCTCAAGTGATCCTCCTGCCTCAGCTTCTCAAGTAGCTGGGACTACCAGCACACATCATCACGTCCAGCTAATTTTTCTGTTTTTTGTAGAGACGGGGGCTCGCCCTTGCTAAGGCTGGTCTCAAACTCCTGGCCTCAAGCAATCCTCCTGCCTCAGCTTCCCAAAGTGCTAGGAATATAGGCATGAGCCATCTCGCCTGGCTCTATTTTAGAGATTTTAAAATGCAAAAACAGTGACTTTGAATCATCAAAATAGAGAATTATTGTCATTACACAAATAAGGAAACCAAGGCACAGAAAAGCTTAGTAATGTGCCCAAGGTTACACAGCAACTATGTGGAGGAGATAAGATCCATTCCCAGAGAGTCTGGCTCCAGGGCCTAAGCTCTTAATCACTTCCCTATACATGTGTCCATTGTGTCTGTCTTTCAGGTACCTAAAGAGGACCTGAAGGGCTGAGATGGAATTTTGTTTATTTCTGCATCTCTGTCACTTGAGCTCAAAGGGGTCAATATTTGTTGAGCAAAAGAAATTAAATCTCCACATTATCTTTCTCCACTTAATCTTTTTTCACTAGATTAGAAATGAGACTTTAAAGAATTTGATTTTAAATGAAACAGAAGAAATGAAATTAATCATTTTCCAGCTTAAACTCATACATCATATATAGATTAGTCAAAATTACTCCAGATACAACTTAAATAATGAACCATAACATGTCAGAAGATAACATATCTCTATATGCGCTTTTCAACTCAGTAAGTCTTTTATCAGGAACAAGAAATTGAAGGTGTCCTGATGAAGCTGCAACATTAAAAGTTGTTTAATGCCCATAGAAGTTATGATAATTACTTTAAGTCTTCTAATTTGTAAAGCTGCTAATTTTGAAGTGGAATTTCAGTTTGCCCTGGTAGAATAATGACATTATTCTAGTGATGTAAAGGTTTGAATTTTTAAAAACCAATTGAATCTGACTAATAAACACTAGGCTGACATGGATAAAGAAAAGGAAATCCGACAAATCTTTGGAACTATGCCTTTAACACCTTTACTAATCCAAACAATAGTACACATACATGTGAATTCCAAACTAATATTCAGAAATTATTTTAAAACCAATGGAGTTCAATGTATAATCATGATTGAGTAGTATATTACTGTTTTTGTATTCTTTATATTTTCTGAGCATTGAAAACTTTAGAGGAAGATGAAATTAAGAAATACTATATGTATCTGCTGGGCGCTGTGGCTCATGCCTGTAATCCTAGCACTCTGGAAGGCCAAGGCGGGAGGATTGCTTGAGCTCAGGAGTTCGAGATCAGCCTCAGCAAAAGCGAGGCCCCATCTCTACTAAAATAATAAAAAGAAATTAGCTGGACAGCTAAAAATATACAGAAAAAATTAGCCGGGTATGGTGGTGCACGCCTGTAATCTCAGCTACTCGGAAGTCTGAAGCAGGAGGATTGTTTGAGCCTAGGACTTTGAGGTTGCTGTGAGCTAGGCTGACACCATGGCACTCTAGCCCGGGCAACAGAGTGAGACTGTGTCTCAAAAAAAAAAGAAAAGAAAATTAAGAAAGGGGCTGTGAGCCAATAATGTGGGCAGCCTCTAGAAGATGGAAAAGGCAAGGAAACAGATCCTCTCCTTGAACCTCCAGAAAGGAATGTACCCTACCATCACCTTCATCTTAGCCCAGTAAGACCCTTATCAGACTCCTGAAGCTACAGAACTGTTAAGATACTATGTTACAGCAGGAACAGAAAATTAATGCAAGAGACATTTCATATTAATGACTTAATGGAATTTTCAAAATGTGTCCTGTTACTTCAAAAGATTTGTAATTCGTAAGCAGACAGAGCTTTAAGAACAAACAAGCTATAATGACAAAATAACTCTTATGAGGTACTTCCTAGAGTTGTTCTTTACTTACATGATGTAATTTTAAAACTTTGAGTTCCATTATCCTAGTTGTTGCTGAATGTCTATTGTTATTATTTTCAAAATGCTCCCCAAATTCTTGCATATCTTGTCTCAGATATACCAAATACTTCAAGTTTTAAGTATAATAGTAATTTGCATTACAGCTTAGGAAAAAGACACTAATACTACCAATTTTACATGTCATTATCTTCACAGAAGCGGCTTAGTTGTTGCTGGAAAAAAAGATGATGAAAAAAAACTACCTAAGGGATGGTTTATTTTAGTTATATGTACTAATATACTTGAGCATATAAAACCCAAGAATTTAGAGGAAATAAAGACAATTTAGTATTATTTCAATCTAAGTCCCTAGTCATTTGGAAGTTTGTGAAATGGTGGCAGGCTAAAGCAGAAAACATGAATTTTAGTAGTATGATAAATAAAAATTGGAACATGATTCAATTACTAGATTTCAATGCAGTCAGATGAAAGAAGCTTGGCAATTTCCTTCCCATTCAAAGGATAATGAAATAATACCTCAGCCATTCTCTGTATCAGGATCACAATACCCCAAAAGCTCCAAGAGTTTCATGAGTCTCCAGATGCCACTTCAGGCTAAGGGGCTGTGGGCAGAGCTGCCATAAATGTGTCTGAAGCCCCCTGGGTGACCCCTACACAGGCTCCTCCTGCCTGCAGGCTAGTTCTGCCTGCTCTGAGGCAAACTCCAAAGAAATATTCTGTTAGAATACTTACTTTTTGAACCCAAACGATGAATTTCCTCCACTAAGAGGTTAACCTCATGATCCACATTCATTGCTACCTGAGAGAAAAAAATGCAAATCTACATTATTACCATTTCTACATTCCATTAAGCATATCCCAATCCAAGGGCCTTTTTTTTTCTTTCATGCAGCATTTGTCAGTATTAATTTACCATATCCTTCTTCCTAAAAATACTTGAGTGATGGATGTGGCACTGAAGTATCCTTATTGTCTCTCTACCTTTGTAACTGTCCTCTCAGCTGCCCCCACTCCCGGTCCCCACAGTGGGGAGGATGCAGCCATTCTCCTACACCCACAACTTGCTCTAAGCAGGCCCTCTCATGGCGCCCTGCTAGGCACCAAAAATACAACCAGGAGCAGCACAGGATCTGCCCTCAGGGAATTCACCTTCCAAAGGCAGAGAAAGGCCTCCAGTGAATAGCAATGTGACAAGCACCCTTTGAGCGGTGGGTTCAAGGCACTATGGAAGCACAAAGGAGGAAGCGCAAAAGGCTTCCTGGAGGTCAGTGGGGAGGAGTGGAGAAGGCAGGAAACTAGGAAAGAGGGTAAAAAAAAGCAAAAGTATAGAAACCAAGGAGAAAAAGTATAGCACTCCTGAGGCAGGCCCTAAGCTAGAAGCTGGAGAGACCAAGATAAACTGACACGCTCCCTGCCCTTCTGGAGCCTGTAGTCTAGCGGGGGAGGTAGACTCATACAAAGGCAATTTTAATACCCTCACGTCAGGGCAGTGATAATTTCTGGGTCACATGCAGGGGCATCGTGTCCTTCTCTGGCCAATAAATCTGACTGCAGTGGAAAGCTTGCGGTGAAGACCATTCATGTGAGGATAAGGAGGAATCCAGGATGTGACAGGAGCTGAGCCTTGCTAGGCTCACTACGTCCTCCACGGGCTGGGTGTCTGCCCTTCAGCGCAGCCTCCACCCTGCCGCCCCCTTGACTTCTTAGGCTACAGCTACATGGGGCTTCTTTTTATGTCACAAATGCCCCTCAAGCTCACATCCAGGCTTCATAAATACTGTTGCTTCAACCCAGACTATCTTTATTCCTCTTTCCTGGGGCTAACTCCCACACATCCAGTCCCAGCTTAAATACAACTTCCTGCAGAAAGCCTTCCCTGAACCCCTGGAGTAGGAGAGCTCCCCCACTGCGTGTTCCCACAGCACTGTGTGCCCCTCTTCATTTTACCCCACTGGAATGATCTCGGGCTTTCACCAGTAGCAGGATAGCTCCTCTCTGCAGTCTGACAAATGCTCACTGCTGCATCATGTCTGGCACCAGGAAGAGGGGCTAAAGAAATATTGGTTTCATGAGAAAGGATGGAACTACACTTGCAGGAGGGTCAGAAAGTATGAACAACTGGACAGAATACATATCAATTCAGTCTGTTTTCAAATCATATGTTTCCCAAATCAAATAAGGCCCCAAAAAGTGGAGTTGCATGTATGGGTTTTGGGGGGCATGATGATTTGGAAGAAACAGCTTTATCCAGATGGATTGTAACTAATTCCTGGTAGCTCTTAAAAACAAGAGTGACATCTATGACTATATACCACCTGTTTAAATGATACTGATTGGGACACCAGATTTTCTATCAGCTAATAATTAAAAGCACCACTACCATCTGCTACGTTTTTTGTGTGCATATTATAATTTAAGGATCTTGGATCACAATAAAATGCAAAATCTTCAATTAAATGCACCTTCATAAAACTTATCAAAAATTACAGTATCCAAATATTAGGGACTTTGTATTGACAAATCATATCTATAACATTGTATGTGACTCAAGACAATTTAAGAGACACATTAAAAAGCTAAAATATACCCAGAGTATACAGCCACTACGCTGAAGTCCTGAACACACCGTGCCATGAGAATAACAGTAGGATAAACCTGTTAATGTCAGTGTGGTGGACAGCTATTCTTTTCCCTGTCCCACATCCATTCCCCATTCTGGCAGCAGCAGAATAGTTTTTCTTTGGATAGAACCTTCCCCTCCTTATTCTAAACCCATGTATCTTGGGTAGAGCCTCACGCTGGGCTCCAGAAGTGGTTTAGGGCTACAATGATTCGTTTGTGGCATAAGGTAGGTGATCCCATCCAGAACAATGAGGTTCAGCCCTGAGATTTTGCTAGAACTATTAATAAAACGACACTCTCCTTCCACTGGATTCTAAGATGTTAAGTTTACGGTCCCTGATGTCAATGGCCACCACGTGGAAAGAGCCTGCCAGGAATAAAGCTAACACAAAGAAAAGTCAGCCATGTAACAATGACTGAGCCCATACACGAAAGCCCTGGACTTTCCAGCTACGAGAAAGAACCAGTATCTTTCCTGTTTTTGCTTGTGCTCAAACAGGTTTGCGTTTCTCTCACAATTTAAAGAATCTTGACCCATAAAGTTAGCATAGAGAAGATCCGCCACTATTTTTTAAAAACTGTACTGGTGTGAACAGTCTTGCTTTGTTTTGCTCTATTGGGCAGGATGGATATAGATGGACTAGAAAGGCAGATTTGGGAGCCATATAAAAAAATTCTCTAGCAATCAAAGCTGCCTAATAATGAATAAAGTTTACACCCTGCTCCTGGAAGCATTAATATAGAAGTGGTAAAATTTGTGAAGGATGATGAGGAAATTAGCCTCACTGGAGAGAAGGAAGAACAAAATGTCCAAGGAATTTAAGGATCTCTCCAATTCTCATTCTCTGATTTCCCCCACCCTGAAAATATATCAAGTTCACACCCTCACTCACTCCTTCCAAACACAACCAGCAACACACTGCATACGGAGCTCTCATTTAGTAACGAGAATCAAAGAGGAAATCCTTCTACTATGTATAGCATGCATACCTGTGTTATATTAAGCAGATGCATGTTCACCCAATTTTAAGAAAGGAAGGCAACCAGCGTTTCTTGATAATTACTTACACATCAACTTCTTTATTCAATTTATGTAATTCTAAGAACCTTGCAAAGTATTTATTATTTATCCCCATTTTATGGGTAATAAAACAGGCTTGGAGGGATGAATTCCCCACAATGAAATGCTGTTTCTACCACATCATTATGCCTCTTTTCCTCTTCTTCCTCTTTTGCTGTTATGTAAATTCACTAACTATAATAATGAGTTAGTTGTATTTGTATGAAATATTACATGCTGAGTACTTATTAAGGCAGAACACTTACAAGGCAAGAAAGGCTCCCTGCCTAGACTACTGTGAATAGGAAAATAATATAATAGGGTTAGAAACAATTGCTAGCATACATAATTTGGCATGTTTTATGTATTATTTAAGGGGAAGAGGGACAAAGGGGGAAAACACCCATTATGACACAATCCTCGGAAGGCCCATGACATTTCATAAGAGGGACAGAAGCCTGGGACTACAGTGAACAAGGAGATCAAGAACAATGAGGAGAGGCCATAGCAGGGTAATTCTAGGGAAGAAAGAGCTTGTCAGTGAGTGGCTGGACCAGAAGAAAGGAAGAGGCACTCAAGGAAGGCGACGACAGATGTCAGTCTGTCGCAGACGTGAATTAGGCTTTGTGCGTGGAAATCACAAAGAAAGTATGTTGGAGGACTTGGCCATATGCCGAAACGCCCCACCATCAAAATGAACTTAAGAACGTATTTAAGGACCCTCTTACCGTTGTTATTTTTTAAAAGTCTGGAGGCAATACATGGAGATTTCCTAATGTCCAAGGACATAAAGCCTACTGGAGTGCGGACCTCTGGAAATTAGGAGCCAACCTGACACACTAGGGCAGGGCACTTTCTTACAGCCCTAACAATCAGTGACTTGCAGCTGGCGTGGGTCAAAGGATGTCTGGCTTCCTTCCTCCCTCCTCGCTGGCGCGCGCACACTCCATATTTGGCCATCCCAGCTCCAAGTTTGGGGTTTTGCCAGGTAGGGGGTCCCCAAACCTTGTGCCCTGCAGGGCATCACATGGTCATCACCGGCGCGGGGGCAGACATGGGGAACACCAAGCTCGGTCCCCCGTTTTGGGGCGGCACAGCTGGCTCCCTGGAAGGGCCGCGTCCCGGAAGCCTTTGTCTCCGCAACTCACTGGCCAGCGCCCGCCCGTCTCTCCCAGGGTCCCGGCATCCCGGCGACTAAAACGGACCCTGCCTGGGGCTCCAGGAGCCCCTGGGGGTCCCTCACTATCCCACGACTCCCCGACCTGGAGCGCAAAGAGCCGCACCCACCTCGGGCGCTGCAGAGTGCACTGCCCCGAGGCCACCAAATTCCTCGGGGCGCCTCTCCCCTCGCCCCCAGCCCTTCCCCACCCGGCTCTGCAGAACTGAACCACCGCCAAGTGCAAAGCCACACGTCGCACCGCGGTAAAAATCATGCCGTTTCTGCTCGCTTCCCTGTCCGCCCCCGGCCGGCAAAACGTCACGTGAGCCGAGTGCGGAAGTCTGCCCGAGAGGTGGGGGCTTGGGAGGCGCGCGCCCACCGGGTCCCCCTCCTGCACGGTGTCCCCTGCCACTTACAATCTCCGTGGGCCTTAGCCCCCTCCCGGGCCCGGCTCTCACCCTCAGCCCACGATCGCCGGCTGCCCGGCCCGCACCGGACGCCCCCGTCCATCCTTTACATCTAGCCACCTCTTCCCCCGGGACTCACCTCTCCGCCTCGGTTTCTTTTCCTATGAAGAACTGGCGCCGCGTCGGTCCGGACCCGGTTATCTTCTTCAGTACACTAGGGAGGAGAGGCTGAGGAAGGAAGTGGCTGAAGCAAAGAGAAAGACGACCGAGGAGGAGGAGGAGGAGCTGGGGGGGGTGGGCAGTAAGAGTTTATGCGCTCAGGAAAGGGGCCGCCCACACTCCCAGGGACAAGCCTATGAGGAGGAAACTCAGGGAGGAGACGTCCCAGAAGGGGTCAAACTCCAGACAGGTGGTGGGGCGGCCGAGGCTTCTAGGAAAACGTGTGCGGAGCTTCGATTGCCGCCACCTTTCCACCGTGCCGCTCAGCGCCAACGATCCCCAGCCCCGTGCATTTGATCCTGGGCGTTGATTTCTTGCCGGGATCTCTCTCCTAACATAAGAAACAAAGCGCCCCCAACGTGCTGAATGCTGAGGTCTCCTAGGAAGGACTTGACATTCATTGGTTCTGTATGCCTGGAGCAGGAGCCTCCCGAAAACTACGACGAATGACTTGAGAATGGTCTGATTAGCAAAATAAATGCATTCTTGAAAACCAATTTGTTCTACTGCAAAGAAATTTTACTGGACAAAAAAAATATTTATTGGACAAAGCTAGTTCTTGATCCTGGGTCAGTATTGGTTTCTTCTCTTCTTCACCCATTATTTCCTACGTTTAACTTCATAATTCAATGTATTCATACTCTCTTTATTTTAGTCGCCGTTATTTTAATCTCTGTGTGTGTGTGTGTGTGTGTGAGTGAAAGAGATGCTTGGTGTACCGGAGTCCCTTTGAAAAGGAAACCTGAGGCCCTGCTGATAGAAGTTACCCAATCTATTTCTAGAGCAGGAGTTGCACAAATAACAACAAAAAAAAATCGTCGCCTACTTCCTCCCCACCCCCATCCCCACTGATTGAATTGAGAATGATCACATGACCTAAAAGCGCACAATCATACACTGGCCATCATCCTGTGAGGGGACCTGGAAGAAACAGTTCTCACCAAACAGCGTCTCTGACGATTAGTAAGGCAATCGGACTCTCCCTTGGAAACTGAAAGTGAGAAACACAGAGAATGCTGAGTCTTCTCACTTAAAAGTTGAAGCTGAGATAGTGCGAGGCAGAAGGGGCCAAAATGGGCTTCAGGTAAGCAAAACATTTGAGTAAGTAGAAACCACAAGGATGTAGTGGCAGATGGGGGCGGGGGCACAAGTGCTAGAAGCAGAGTCTAAGAGCAGCTGAGAACCAGTGATGGAAGGAGGGTAACAAAAACCTGCGTCCCAGGGGGACATGGGTATCCAGGTCCCTGGCGCTGCCCTGGATCCATCCACTTCCCAAACTGCGTTCTAGTTACCCTTTTATAGTAAACACTTGAGCGTGACTCTGAATGAGTCTCTGTTCTGTAATCTTCAACAAAGGTCTGATTCTTCTAAATGTCTCATGTCAGATGAAGTTTAAGGTGATCCAGGGTCCTTTGAGGCTTATTTTTTTCCTCACTAAAGGAAAGCTGAGAAATTGTACTTTATATCTTTCAAAGCCTACATAATGCAAAAATTATAATTCAAGAAAGATTTCATATTTAGCAAGTTCCCAAGCAGGACCTAGTTATTTTGGCCTATGAAAGTGATCACAATTCCTCAGTCACAATATCCAATGACAGGAAATCATGAATCTGTAGTGTGCCACTTCTGTTATGACGAAAAACTAGTGTTTCCCAGTACTCTGCCAACCAGAAAAAAAAAAAAAGATTACTTAAACAAGTGAATATTCTTGTTAATAGAAAAATAAACTCACTCTTAAAAAAATACTTGCTTTATACATATGCTAAATAAGCATAACATAAACTTTGTGTTAATCTATAAGGAATTGCAATTCAAGAAAGTTATTTTTTTGGCCTTTATCAAAAAGTTCCAAAACAATAAATGTTGGCGTGGATGCTGAGAGATAGGAACACTCACACACTGCTGGGAGAACTGCAAACTAGTACAACCTCTGTGGAAAGTAATGTGGAGATACCTCCAAGAACTACTGGTAGAACTACAATTTGATTCAGCAATCCCATTACTGGACATCTACCCAAAGGAAGAAACGACATTCTGTAAAAAAGACATCTGTTTTCTGTTTTGTGTAACATAAACAATGTTTCTGTGTTGGTACTTTTTAATTCTATGGAACAGATTCCTGGGCATGGGTTTTCTGATTGAGGGGAATGCATAAAGGTAAGATTTAGATACAGTAAAATTCACCAGTTAATGTAGAATTCTGCAAGTTTGCAAAAAAGCATACAGTATGTACCCAACACTAAAATCAAGATACAGAGCAAGTCCACGTACCGGCAAAATTCTCTCTTTCTCTCTCTTTTTTTTTTTTTTTTTTTTGAGACAAGATCTTTCTCTGTCATCTGGGCTGGAGTGCAGTGGCATCATCATAGCTCACTGCAACCTCCAAACAGTCTGATGGCCCATCAATAGGAGTGTGCTGAATAAATGGTGGTGTAACCATTTCAAGGAATAGTATTTAGACATTTAAAAAATACATTATATTTATGCCAGTTAATGTGGAAGGATTTTCATATGATATTTTTATGTAAGAATTACGTGAAACAGAATGTATATAGAGAATGATGTTATTTTTAAAAAAATAAACAGCCACAAGTTAACCTAAAAGAAAAGGAAAAAAGACATCTGCACTAGAATATTTATAGCAGCACAATTCATGATTGCAAAGATGTGGAAACAACCCAAGTGCCCATCAATCCATGAGCGGATTAATAAAATGTGGTATGTGGTATATGTATACCAGGGAGTTCTACTCAGCCACAGAAAACAATGATGATCTAGCACCTTGTGTATTATCCGGGATAGAGGCAGAGCCAATTCTACTAAGTGAAGTATCATAAGAATGTAAAAAAAAAGAAAAAAAGAAAAAAAAAACACTCACCATCAAACTGGTATTAATTGATCAACACTTATGTGCACATATAGTAGTAACATTCATCAGGTGTTGGGCAAGTGGAGGGGGGAGAGGATGGGTATATTCACACCTAATGGTTGCAGTGCACACCATCTGGGGGATGGACATGCTTGAAGCCCTGACTTGGGCAGGTAAAGGCAATAAATATAACTTGAACCTTTGTACCCACTTAACATGCTGAAAAATTGGACAAAAAAGCTGATTAGACGTATCTCAAAAGAATATACACAAACGACCAATGAGCATGTTAAAAAACGCTCAACATCACTAATTATCAGAAAAATGCACATTGAAATCATAATAAGATATCATCTCATTCCAGTTAGAATGTTTTTTATCGAAAAGACAAAATACAGTAAGTGTTGGCAAGGATGTGGAGAAAAATAAAGAGCCCTTGCACACTGCTGGTGGAAAATTAATGCAGCCATTATGGAAAATAGCATTGAGGTCTCTCAAAAAGCCAAAACAGAACTACCATATGATAAAGAAATTTTGTTTTTGGATGTATAAAGGGAAAGGAAATCAATATATTAAAGAGATATCTGTACTTCCATGTTTATTGAAGCACTATTTACAATAGTCAAAATATAGAATTAATCTATGTCCATCAACAGATGAATGGTTTAAAAACTTGTACTCACCATCAAATTGGTATTGACTGATTAACACTATGGTGCTCAAAGGGTGGGAGTGAACACTGGGGAATTGGGGGGTGGGGGGTAGACCCAAGGCTGAGCGACATGGGGGGGTTACTGTGGAGGGGTGGGATATGCTTGAAAAGTAGTGGGGGAGCGGAATTAGGGGTCTCAATAGGGGAAAGGAATTCCTCAAAAATTGATTCATGTGATTAACTGTACACTTTGGTAAATTCACTGAAAATCATTTAATTATACACTCAAAATGGAGTGTTGGTTGTACGTAGATACAGTTGGAGCACTATGTATGTACTCTAAGGACTATTTTGACAGAGTAGATTTTTAAATGTAACAAGATAAGTCAACCTGAGTGGTAATATATTTTGGGAAATCAGCTCACTATAAATTGTGACTGTAAACATTATACTGTAAATGCTTTGTAGTTTTTCCCCCAATAAAAAA